>JAUZNJ010031944.1:0-13938 GCA_034780135.1 Jordanella pulchra | reverse complement strand
TAGATAGATAGATAGATAGATAGATAGATAGATAGATAGATAGATAGATAGATAGATAGATAGATAGATAGATGCATTTGTAGGGCTCTGACTATAAAGTGGGTTTATAAACAAAAAGTCAGTGATGGCTTGTAGAATATTTGTTATACTTAACCTTATTTTATCCCTGTCATATTAAATACCACAAACTATTATCATTAAATAATATTAAGTTCATATCTCCATGGTAATCTTGGCAGCTGTTCTATCTGATAAGGACTCTTTGAGCTAAAATGTGCTTTTTTATAATTTAATATTAAATGAAAACTCTTTATCTCTTCCTCAAGACCTGCCTGCTTTGTTTCTCGTTCCTAATGTTCTCTGACAAAACTCTGAGCCCTTCAGATGTATACTGAGATATTTTTACCAGAGGAGACTCTATCTACTGATTGAGTTCCCTTTTTTGCCAAGTGATTAAGTAAGTTCTCAAGGAAACAGATTGCAGAAGATTAGAGGTATCAAAGTAAAGGGGAGCCAAACAAGTACTCAAAATACCATTTGCATGTTTTTTTACTTACAGATCTAAGGAAAATCTTGGGTTAAAAGCTTTCTAAACCCAGCATTGTTCCCTTTCTACTATTTAATCATGAAGTTTGTGGTTTAAATCTAACAAAATAAAAAAAAGTATGAGGTAAGACATTGTTGCAAGATAATATATAAACCCAGTATGACAATTATCTAAAAAAAGTCTTTTATAGTTTGTTTTCTTTTGGATAACTGATGAATATATCTTGAAACGCAGATAAAAGTTGTAAATCATTTACTGACTCAGAACAACACTAAGACACTAGATATAAAACCAAAACAAATAACCAAACTGTTCCAGTTTGCTAATCATTTAAGGACAAAAAGAGATAAAAGAAAAATAAAGAATTTCACGGGTGGAAGGATTTTTGTAAAGTTTTTTTACACTGAGCCAGGCCTCTGGTAGCCGTTGTTCACAGAGGCGTCTGTCCTGCGTCGGATCACTTGCTTTGGTGGAAGGTTGGGATGATCACCAGGCTTTAAACTCTCTTTGGTCTCCAGTGTTGACAAACTTTGAACAGATCCAGAGGAGCTCCGCTGGCCTTAAGGGTCAGATGCAAATAATAAGTGTTTGTAGATGACCCAAAGACACAAAATCCAATAACAAAGCATCTGGAAGCAAACATTCTGGATTTAATAAATCATCCATTTCATTTGAAAAAATGTTTTGCCTATGTTAATAGGTGCTAATACTATAGGTACATAAAACCATGACCAAGGATGAATCTAATTTCTCCATTTTCTTGGCTGTTATCTTGTGATTCTATTTCCATACAATATAAGGAATGGCTTTTTAAGCTTCTCCCTTCAAATTATATCCACATCTCTTCCTAGATGTATTTCAAATGGTCCTTACAAAGCTATGACATCAGTATCTTGGCTTTCCTAAGTACTCAAAGGCTTAGTATTGCTACAGTTAAAATGACCTTCAATGAAAACAATAAAATACTCAGAAACATATCTTTTCCTTATTTGGGCATTTGGTAAATAGAAAAGGATTTTAGCTTTGAATTAATGTCAGGTGGTGTGAAATAAAGATTATGCATTTTTAATATAGTGTGTTTGAACACATAGTCTGAGCTTGTAATGTCATGCTGGGAAATCTATACTGAAAAAAATTATTTATATACCTTTTTAAAAAAATAAAATAACATCTGATAATTTTCCTACCATTAGATGCTTGCAGTGATTTCAGTGAGGGAGAAATGTTGCGATTCAGCAGGGCTGGCTTGAGGTCGGTGAAGCAATGGGGGGCTTTTTTGGGTGCAGGAGACAGTTGAGGTGTTGTGCTGATGGAGGACAGGCTAAAAGTGTCCTCTGACTCTCCATCTGTTCGACCTCCCTCCTCCCTGGAGCTGGATTCGGGGCTGCTGACACACGCCCCAGTCCTCGGGCCGTTGGAGAGCTGCGATGGGGTCAGACGGAGGAGGTCCGCCATGCTGTAGCTTGTCCCTGGTCTTGAGGATGCGGTTTTGGAGGAGGTATTCTGCTCAGAGGAGTGGGATGAAAGAGACTCCATGCTGCCCATTGGGGTGCTGCTTGGACTGCTGCTCAAGGTGTCACCTATGCAGGGACCAGAAAGGAGGCACGCAGGGCCCTCATAAAAACCTGCTTGCTTACTAAAGATAAACACCTTACTTTCACTTGAGGTAGAGAATTATTTCAATTATTACAAACTCTTGAGAAACAAATAACTTTTAAAGTAGTTACTCAAAATAATGAATATATTGTGCACATGTTTACATTCGAGCCCACAGTCAGGTGCCATAACCTTTGGTAGTAAGCAGTCAGTAATTTGGTACTCACTTTCTGCATCTGCAAGGCACAGTGTTGGGGTGTAAATACTGCGGGGCTTGCGGGGCCCCTTGGACAGACAGATGGCTCTGTTCCTGCGGGAGCCAGTCCTGCTCTGCGGTAGCGGCAGAGGCACGTTAGGATCCGGAGGCTGTTGAAAGATCTGTAGTTAAAGAAAAGACAAAAACAATCTTTATCAATCTTAAGAATTATGCCACTGATGGCATCCCTATTAAAGATGTGTAAAAGGCTCTAACATTCATTAATTATTGCATAAGTATAATCTCACATTTAATTTGTTTAATGTAGTCTTTTATTTAAGTGCCTTTTATATAGTGAACAGAATTTTTGTTATTTAAAAAAAGCTCTTATCTAACTGAGCAGTGTCATGTTTACTGGCACTGACCTCAACCTAAGCTTTCCTGGGTGTTTGACTGTCTTTATATGTGGTACTATAATAGAAAATACAGCATAAGTAGACGAGGATAGATCTTCATAAATCAGTAGTAACTGTTTTTCTTTGGGCTATGGCTGTCATGGCATAGAGGTCTATGTTTCACAAACAGGAAAGAGAAGAGAACAACCTCTGATGTTAGATAGATGTGTGTTGATTTTCATCAGTTCCAACGAGAAGCTTTGCAAACTGTTCCAATCGAACTGCTGCTTGGCTCGGACCAAAAATAACCTACTGGTCTATCTTGGCTAGAAAATCACAGTCCATGAGAATTGCTTAGAGTTTTTTTGTTTGTTTTTTGGATTTTCTAATATCAAATCAGACCTGGTGTGTTTTGGCCCTAACTCCCCTTTCCCTAGATGTGTAACTATAATATGACACCAAGACTAATGTCTTTTAGCCAGTTCTTTATAATGGGAAAATCAAAAGAACATGTCAGTCGAGTAACTCACATGTGAATCTTAAGTCAGAAAATATCTTGTTGACATAAATATAGTTTGACACATATATTCATTTCCTATGCCTTAATTTTGTTTTCCACAAGACAAAAATAGCTTCCTGCATCCCTGAGATATGACAACAAGACCAGTAATCCTAGCCAGACCTGAAATTGGAAAGACAGTTGAAATGTGTCAATAGGTGCATGTATCTTCATGTTTTATAAATCATTCAAAGGGCTACAAAAACGTCTGTTTGCTGAAAATTGTTAATATATAAAGTCAAAGCAAAACATTTGAAACAAAAGGATGCAGATTTGAGTGACTTTTCACCACACACAGCGAGGAGGTTTGTAATAGAGGTAAAATTATCTCTGAAGCTCAAAGCTGCAGCACATAGTGGCATCTGGGAGCCGTCATGCCTGCATAACAGCTGTTTATTTTAAGGCTTTTATACATAGAGTATCTCTACCATGCCAGTGATTGTGAAGGGTGCTTCCTATGTTTTCAGGTGAATATAAATGTATCAATGTAATGTGGATAATGTAAACAAATTCAGATGTTTCTTCTGAAATAAGCAGCATTGATAATCTATGTATATTTATTAAATTTACTTCTGGAGAATATTTCCAGTACAGCTTTGCTAAAAAATGAGTCGAGATCAGAGTGTGAACTTCTATTTAAAGTTCATCTCTGACCTTGTTGAAGTTCTCGATGAGTATTTCCACCACAATGTTCTGAAACTTAATGTTCATCATGGCAGCCACCGTCTCCTCCTGCGACCGCATCAGCGTTGGCCCAAAGATAACACCCAAGTTGGACACTGTCATCAAGTTGAACTGGTTTTGTGCAGAAACTCTGTGTGTGAACGTCAGGACAGTTTAATTGGTCTTATAGATTCATTTCTTCTCTCAACAAGCTACTTTTTGTGTTACTGCTTCATTACAGAAACACCTACGTGACGAGGTGTTTTATCAGTAACTCCAGCATTTCCCTGTTCTTGTCCGGTAGCTTATGAACCAAAGCATGGACAGCACAGACTCTGTAGTTTTGGTCATCAGACTCTGAAAGAGCAAAAAAATGAATCAGTCAGACATTTTAAATGTTTTGGAAGGTCTGTGCTGTAATTTAGCTTTATTGGGGAACTGATTTCTTTACAACATTAGCCATTTCTGATCTTGTTAAACATTCTTTAATACTTTAAACAGTGACTGTTTAAGGTATAAAGGTATTTTAAAAAAAATGTTGATATTCATGCTCAATTTAGAACTGCCGAAAGATGAACATCCCTATTAAATAAGCCAACTTTACCAGTGAATTTAAGACATAAGAAAAATGTAAAGAACATAAGAAAGAACTGTCTCTGAGCTAAAAGGGATTTCAATGCTTCTAGTATTTTGGCTGATTCAAAACTTAACTATCAAGATCTTAAAGTAGAGTTTGGAACTGGATTTGTCTGCTAAAAGTTTTATGAGATACAGAATATTCATTTCAGTTCAAATGCAATATTTACAGTATAGGCACATGTTATATACCCACAGTCAGTTCTGTAAACAAGACATAACTCCTTTAAGAATGCCTAAAGTATGTTATTAAGAATCCTGTAAGTACAATATATAAGGTGTTCAACAAGTTACAATAAGCACATTTTATTTGTTTAAGGAAAATATTGCAATTATTGTGATCTAAGGTTAAGAAAATTGTTCCTTTGATTTCAATATCAAACAACAGGCAACTGTACTCATTAGGTACCATTTATACTGCTAAATAAATGAGTAAATAAAATGATCTTTTATATTTTTTTAATCTAGTTTACATTAGACATCAGATTTAAGCCTTTTTCAAATTAAATCGTAGAATCACTATGCAGGGTTCATCTTAAATCTGTCAGTGTGACACTCTGCTACTGCAGCAAAGGAGGAATTGATCTTAAGGGTGTCTAGAAAACTGTACTGGAGTTGCCAAAAACCGTGTAAAGCCTAACTTTGAAAAACTTACTGACAGCCATGATGAAATCTTTGTGCAGCTTGAAAGTCATGAGAGGCTCAGAGAGACACCTAATGGAAAAAAAGAAAAAAGACCCAGTTATAATTTACTGTTATTTGGTGAGACTGGACCTTTGAATGCAGCCACCTTTGTGTGTGAGTCAGTGATAGCTCTGAATGCATGGCTAGCAGCAGGGTGGTTTCACAGAGTCATAATGGAGCCAGTGATCACTCCTGACAGTTAAGGACATGCAGCTGGTGGGGCAAGCTGACCTGAGGTAATTCTTCAAACCGCTGGTGATGGTTTTGTTGTCCCACATCTCAGGATCCAGCTCGAAATCCACAGGTGCCTTGGAAGCTGATGAAAATATGTATTCATTTCTTTTATATTTCTAACACCAACACAGTGATTATGATGCAACCTGCCCGTATGAAACCAACAGGATCTGACACTACCAGGCGTGATGTTTAACAGGAAATTAAAAATAGTTACTGTCTCTTTGGATAAAGAGATTCAAAAGGAAAATCTAAAGCATACATGTGTAAGTGTGGTGCCTTACTGAGATGGTGCGAAAGCTTTAGAAGGATTCTGGTGAATCGCACTGACATTTTCTGTTCACATGTATGAAATGTGTGTAAACAGGATTAGCTTGGGTAATTTAATGAGGTCAAGACAAAAAAAAAAATGTCCTGCATTGTTGTTACACAGTGTGACCACAGAGAGGAGCTCTATACCCACTCTGAAAGGTTGCATCATATGTGCAAAGGCTGTAGATTCACTTTGGTAAAAAAAAAAAAAAGATTTCATTTCCAATTTAATTCCAAAAATTAAACTACTTACAAAAGACTGTGCTCATCAGCCTCTGCACTTTGGAGTTTACCCCTCCAATTCTATACAGCCCCATTGTATTTATGCCTGGGTGACAATGAGAAAAAGAAAAAAACATTAATTTGGTAAAACAAACAATTCAGTTCAGTAACAGTGTATTAGAAAATGTATTAGTTTTGTTGCAGCCACAAACGTCAATGTATTTAAAATCAGAAATACTTTTTAAAATATTAGCAGACAAACCTGAAAAGTGTCAATCTTATCTAACTCCCTGAATTAACTCTTTGTAGAACCACAATCATTAACTGTTTTTTTGCACATTTTTTTGTGTAGAATCCTGAAGCTTAAAAATATCTATAGAAAATCAAGTTGCACATTTATGTCAGATTCATTCATTTTCTGAATGAGGGCCATCCTTTCACATAAATATACACCGATTCCAAACTAGTTCATTGTATGTATGGCTTTATGTTTGGCACTGTATTGCTTTCTCTCCATGCAATAAAACATCCACACAGCATCATGTTGAACCATTGAGATGCTTCAGTCAGATTCATAAAAAGTTTTGGTTTTCCTCCAGATTTGGCTTAAGTCTCTTTTGACCAAAGCACCTTCCTACATGAACCATATAGAGAACACCTTTTATGGATTAAGGGTTGATCGGCTCTCTATAAAATGCTAAGCTTACAATACATTACAGTCTTTAAATCTCGATTTCTGTTTCATCTGCTGAGTTCTTTATTCTTCATGATACATTTTGTCGACCAATATTGTTTAACAAACATCTGAGGCTCTACCCAGAAAGCCGTACTACATTTATAACAGGCTAAAATTACACATAGATGTAAATTCTTTACTAAATAAACAGACAATTGTTAAAGTCCTCTATTCGCACTTTAATTTTTTTTCAGAGGTAAAACAGAAAACAGAACTAAATGCAAGGTTAACATGGAGTATCATCTTTGTTCATCTTCTCAGTTCTGCACTAGTTTGTGTTTTGCATAAAATAGCAGTAAAATAAATTGACGTTTGTGGTTGTAACACGACTGAATGCAGAAAAACTACTTTTGCACCTGTAGATCACAGTCTATTTCACTATATTGTCATTGTAACTAATGAACTAAGTCAATTAATCAGGGCCTGGCAGCATTCAAGTAATTTGACACATGAAAGCTGGTGGGATTTAAGTGCCTTACCTCTTGTCTCGACCAGGTCAATGCATTTCCTCACAAAGTTAAAGCCTGCCTCATTAAGATACGCTGGAATATAACACAAGAAAAGGGGAGGGTTGACATGTCAATTAACAGCTGGGTTAACTACAATTTACGTAGGAATAATCAGCTTTCCCTTATGCCTTGGCTCAAACTAACACGATTAATAAGATACAGCTTCTGTGCTGGAAGGCTCTGCTGTGTCAGCTGAGTGGGCGAACACTGAATAACTGTGTTAATGAGCAAAAATAGCTATAAGTAAGAAAGGAACCTTTTTGTCTCTCTATATGGGGTGGCTATAAACTTCATATAAAACATGGATGCATGTCATTTAATGAAGAACAAGGGCTTTGAAAGATGAAAGAAAATACACTTACTTTCCTCTTTTTTGCTCAGTATGGCTGGCAGGTTGTAAATCTGAAGAAAGTTTTAAAGAAAGTCATTAGTTCATTGCCTTAGAATTTAAAAGAAATCAAACGCTAGATATTTTCTACTGTCTCAAAGCTCGCCGTGCTCTGTCAAATATTTTGCATCTCGAGCCACCAGAAGAGGGTGCTAGTCCCAAATCAGATAGTGACACAGCTGTCTTATCTGAGAGACAATTAAACCCATGGAAGCCAAACCACATCATGTATGGGACAAATGTTTTACAGATAAACAGGCAGAGATCCTCACCGGCTCCTTGCCATCCATGGCTTCCAACCAAAGTCTTCTATTGGACTCTGATAGTGCCTGCAGTGTCATAACGCCATGCCTGGAAGGTTTTAGGAGAAAAGCTGGTCTCAGTATGATCTCATTGCTATGAGGCCCCTGGACGGACTGTGTTTACACTGGCTGATTCAACTATAAAAGGACTAGTGTTACTAAAATAGCTCATGTGCAAATGCTTGACTTCAAACTGTGTCCTCGCTTGGCTCTGTGCTTCACAATCCAGTCCCAGCTAAAAGCCACATGTGTTTATGTTAGAGTGATGCATGTTTAAAACCTAACATGCATGCAGAAAAATCTGTTGGCATACCTGATAAAGATATGTAAAATTGATTAAAATCAAATAAACTAAATATTTTTATTCGAAAATTCTGTCTTTATTTAAATGCGCCTATAAATAAAGATAAAACTGCTTTTAACTAAATTACTGGTAACACAATCAGTATAAGATAAACGTATCTACAGAGTCTTTCTACTTAGATTTTCTTTAAGTTATTAGAGTTTCTATAAACATATGAGTAAATCAATGCTTTCTTCTTCCCTGGGGTATAAATGTATGTGCTGCAGTTTCTTATGGGAAAAAGACAAAGTGACATATTAATAAGGTATGGCAAAGAAATGGGGAACTTTAAAGATCACTAAATGTCTACATGGGATTTCCTTTTTTTCCTTCAAAGTTGATCATAACTACAGGGCAATTTAAAATAAAAGTTTGAAACCATTGGAACAAGGTTAAAATGATTGAAGGAGGGTGAAACCTGGAGGTTATAGAACAGCGAAAAGTAGCACCTACTGTAGGCGTCATCAGGTCATCACAGAAACCATGCATGCCACTATAAATGCTGGGTCAAGATTAAGACAGAAAATAGCTTTTCTCTATCACCATCACAAACATTAACATGGGTAAGTGTCCGTGATGTTATGTTACTGTTTGCTCAGCTCGTGAAACCTTTTGTAAGGATATACTGCAGGTGGATCTAGGATGGGACATTTTCTTTTCTTTTAAAAAGATGAAATGTGTTTACATGAAAGGCTGGAGTTTTTTCTTGTAGATTATGTTGCTACAACAAAAGATGAATCGGTTTAAAGTCTTTTTACACATCTAATCAGGGGTGCCAATAAATTTGTCCATGTCTGTACTTTTATAAAACCTTCTCATGTGCTGCTATGAACCCAAATCTCATGCAGGCACCATTTGCACTTAATTTGAACTGTAGCAGTGACACAGTCAGATGACACTGGGAAAAAAAGTTCACCCCACCCAGTAGTGACAGTTAGTACTAGCATAGAGTCTAATTAGGTTTGTTACAGTTCAGAGGTAAACAATAAGCAGAGGGATTTAGACATGTATCAAAGCAGGAAAGAAAATATTCACACATCGTACTTTAGTTGGGATTAGAGTTTTACTGAGATTCCGAAAAGGTTTGTGTAACAATTTGAGATTTTCACAGATTTTCACAAAGAACTTCACATTTCTTGCTTGTTTTCTAACATTTGGGGGGACAAAACTCAAAGCCTCTATCTGTCATAAAAAAGCACCCATCCATCACGAACAGTGTGCAAAAGTAAAGCCTTCCAGAATTAGCTTGATAATGGCCAAGCCATAGTGGTGACATAGTGCTGGGAATATAACAAGGATAAATGGGTGAGCTAAAATCTGTCTGGAATTTGGTCTGCTTTGTCCTTTCGCTTGGAGCCTGCACTGTGGTGTAAGAAGTACAAGATAAATGAGTTGTCCTGCAAATAAACTGCTCAGCAACACTCACCAAGGGTGTGCAGTGCTGGGCAAGCAGCTGCTGCACATTTACATGCACAAAAAAAAACGATAGGCAAATTCTATCATCTGAAGTGTGGAGCTCTTTGATTAGTTCATTTCAAGCCTTAAATATAGACATCTTAGTCAGGGGTTTAGAGCTGAGCTTCGACTCTTCTTCACTAAATCCTCTATTCTATCCTACAGCTGGCTTTTAATAAGAAACTGGATTAGCTATCAGCCTAATAAATGCAAATCAACACCAAATCATCCCAGAGGTGCTACATAAATATATTGTTTTATCAGTTTTTGTTTGTATTTGTTTCAGTTATGTTTTAAACCAATAAGAGGGCAGCACTGGAATTTAAGATTGAAGTATATATTTTACAAAAAATGTAAATGATGTTTACACACAGTGTGTTATACACACTGTGTGTAAACCCATAAATCTTATTTATTTAATGTTTTAGATTCAATGAGATTACCAAACTATTGATGCCTGTTAAATGCCAGAAGGTACCGCCTAAAACACGATGGTTCCTTGTGTGACAAAATGAGAAAATCTACATAAATCAGGCAAAATATCAGGAAGAAATTGTGGACCTTCACAAATATGATTGAGTTTTGGGTGCAATTTTTCAGATGCCTAAAGATCCCACTTTAATCTGTTTAAGCAAATTGCAAAGGAATGTCCTGCATAATTCCATTTAGTCAGGAGACAGCTTCAGTTTCCCTTAAATAAATGTCTTTTTGGGAGAAATAGGATTATAAATCCCGAAAGCAAAAGACCTATACTGACAGAGACGTTAGACCAACTCACATGGATAAGCCATTACCATAAAAGCAAGTTAAAAAAAAACTATGCAGACTTTGACAATACCGTAGTATTTAAAGATATCAGTAGAAAATAAAAGAATCTGATTATAATAACCAGTCATACAGTTACTTTATAGGCTCTAGTGGCCTTTTTTTTTTTGCCTTTTTTCAAAAGGCAGACAGGAAAGGGGTGTAGAGAGAGGGGAAGACATGCGGCAAAGGTCGACTTATCCGGGAATCAAACCAGCGACGGCCCCGTCGAGGACCGAGGCCTCCGTACATGGTCGCACGCTTAACCGTTACACCAGCGCCACGCCCAGGACCACTCATACAGTAGAAAAAAATAGTGAGATTTTTGCAACCTTAGAACACCCAACTGTTTAGTATGGTGGTGGCGGTATCATATAATGGGGATGTTTTGCCATAGGAGACAACTCTACTTCATAATAAAATGCTGTCATGAGAGAGAAAATATTTGTTCAAATACATGTTACATCGTGTATATATATGTATATATATATATATATATATATGTATATATATGTTTTTGTATTTTTCAAAAGTTTTTGATAGCAGGAGAGCAACAGCAGCAGATAGGTTGAATTCAACATGCAAACATGCAGCTCATGCATCTTCTCTGATCCCTTCACATACCGGACTTTACAGAAAAACCGAAGTGGTCTGAAAAGAGTTCCACGAGAGATGTCATTTCTACGATAACAGGAACACAGACACAGGATGGAACAGGTTCAAAAAGAGACGACTATCAATGCTGCAGATATACAAGCAAATATGAGCTGGGGGGGGGGGGACTGGGGACATGCAGCACACAAACAGCACTCAAGACTGCTGACATAGTTAAGACTGACTTCTTGAAGATGTTAATGACCAAGAATGTTCAAAAGGTGACTCATACATTGAGTTCAAGAGAACGTACAATTAGAACCTAACATTTCAGATGCAGCTTCATGTTCACAGGAAGTTCATTTTAACTGAGGGGAAAACAGTGTTTTGCCTTTGTGTCTTTTTGCTATTTCAGTATTTTTAGCAACATTCCGTTCAACGAGAGAATACCAAACACCATACAGACTTAGCAATGCAAACAGCATTAAAAATCACAGTCTGTTTGTGCCCCCAGACTATCCGGGTAACAAGAATTCATGAATATGTTTCACAGACCTCTCCACCACTTCGATATCAAAGCAGAAACGCTTGTCGATGGAGTCTGTTTTCCTCCGAATGCAGGACTTGAGCTTGAAAGTCTCTGGTTGATTCAAGACAAGGCCATTCTAAAAAGAAAAAATCCACACAAACAGAAAAAAAAGTGCAACAACAATCATTGATCCATCATCACCATGAAAAGGTAACAACAGAAAAAAAGCTGGTGTCCACAATCAATTGATTTCTAGCTAGACATGTCCCTGGCTGGTGAATGACGGGTTGGAAATTCAATAATAAATCTCCTCCCCTATAAGTGAAGGTCTCTTAACTAAATGCTACCAAGTCACACAATGTCAAATGACAAAAAGCCTTCTAAAGTAGATTCTGAATAGAAAAACTCACCTAACAGCAGTTTAAAGATTATTTTTACTCCCCTAGTTTCCTTTTCTTCTTATCAAAAGATCTTGGTACCTTTTTAAAATGTTTCAGGCCTTCCTTGAATTAACAAATCTTTTGTTTTCTGTGCCAATTGAGTTACGGTGACAGCTTCCTTTTTCCCTCCCTTGGGGAAGAAACAAGCAAACTCTTTGTTTTACTCCCACAGATTACACTTGCTCTGATTTTACCCTTTCTCTCCACTTATATCAGGTTCATCTACAACCTAAGGAAAGCAAACTAAACCACTACCTGTTTCCCAGCTGATTTGTTTTCCGTGTTGATCATGGTGAAGGTCTTGCTTCCTTTGTCATACGTGCAGTAGTGACGCGTCCACGTACATCCCAGAGGACCTGGGAGACATGAGAAGGAAAATAGATGCCTAAAAATATGTTGCTTTAACCGTAGGCTTTTGAAAGGACTTCTGAAAATCAATCTGCAATTCAGTTGTGATGAATCCAAATGTGTTTATTTCTGCTGATAAAAATCTATTATTTGTGGTAACACCCCGAACGCACACACATTTATGAGAGTACATCAAAGTGAATCTGTAAACAGGATGAATTATGGAGCTTTGTGTGAGAGGATCTCTTCAGGGAGAGCCTGGGAAAGCTTGAGACGTGTTTATGGTGATGGATGTAAAACTACGCACTTCTAATTGAAGCAGGACTGAGTGAGCCTGAGAGGCCTGGAGGCCTGAAAGCAGGACTCACGTTTCTCCTGGACGTACAGGAAGCCCTCCATGGTCCACTGGCCTGGGGGTTTGTAGTCCTGATCTGCAGACCTTATCCTGTTCATCAGCTTCTCCACTTCCTGCTTGGTGCTAACAAAATTGTTCCGTGTCTGTGAGGTAAAATACAAAATTATGTAAAGTTACAACACACAGTCTTCTCCTACTGAAGCAGAGGTAGTAAAACACTCCTGATCAAAATCTAAAGAGCAGTTAAATAAATAGCAAGAATTTGTTTTTTTTATTACTAAATCTTAGATAGGTTTCTACATTGAAATGCTGAAATAGAAGTGTGAGAAAGAGACAAAACCATTTGGGCAGGCAATTTATAACAACCCCTATAATTAAACTGAAACAGACTGTTCAGCTGATCAAATTCAGACCATAACTAAAAAAAACATGAAAACCATCTTAAAACAGGAATCAAAGTGTCAAAAATGACCCGGTAATGAGCAGCTTCACTAATCTTGTTAATCAATTTGAACATTTATTTAGGGATGCTTAAAGCAAGAGTTTCAAGGATGCTAAAGAGAAAACCTTGCTTCAAGTATTAAAGACGAATGTTTCCAATGGGAATTTAGATCAGGGAACATTCTGGATGGTCCAACAGATTGATGTTTTCTCCTGGAATCAGTCCTTTGTCAGGTGAGGATTGTGAACTGCAGCATTTTCTTGTTAAACTACTATACAGATGCCTGTTGCCTTTTGATTCCCTGAAGATCCATAGTTCTACTGAAGATAAAAGTTCTGTCCTGTAGGCTTTGAAGAAATCGTCTCAGGTGGGATCTCCTTCTGAAGTCACCAGGAACATCAAGTTTAATTTAATTCCACCTTTTAATGTTCCCTGTGTGGAGCTCTCTTTCAAAGTCCAAACAGCCCTTTTTTGTTGTTTTAGAAGTCCTTTTTTTGCCAATACTTTCTAACGGTTACTGGGCTATAGTCATCATCAGTGATCAGAATCAGAATCAGAATCAGATCAGAATTAGAAATACTTTAATAATCCCAGAGGGAAATTACTTTTGTTACACGCTCCAGATATACAAACATTTTTATATCTATAT
>JAUZNJ010031943.1:0-13939 GCA_034780135.1 Jordanella pulchra | reverse complement strand
AGCCATCCATGCCCTTATCTCCCCCAGGCAGCAGTGAAAAGCAGATGGCAGAACTGTGGGAGAAGTGGAGTCCATTTTTATGTACAACTGTGTGTCATCTGCATAACAATGAAAAGAGACCTTATGTTTTTTGATTATCTGACCGAGTGGGAGCATGTAGATGGTGAAAAGGGTCGGCCCGAGGACTGACCCTTGAGGGACTCCACAGGTAACTGTATGGGGTGATGATTGGACTGTCCTATGGCAACAAATTTGGACATAGCAAGCATATAAAAAAAATGAACATACACTGAACATAACAGTTGCATAAAGGGCCTTCACAGAGCTGTTAAATTATGCTGCAGTCTTTTTTTTTTGTTGTACCAGATTTATACTTTGATTGCACAATCCAGCGCACAAGATTCTTCTTTTTATTATCTTCCCTTTTCTTCTTATAGTTACTCATGGAAAAGCTTCAGAGATTAAGAAAAAATATTTGAAACAATATTATATCATTTCAATCTTGGAAATAATTTGAGCTAAATAAATTCTCTAAATATCCTTTCAATATAAATCTTTTAAAAAAAAGTTAAAACACATTGAAAAGTAACAGCTGACCAAAGTACTTATACTATCACCAACACTCTTAGAGAACAAATAGAGTGAAAATGTTTAAAGAATCAATAAATACAATACAATTTAGATTAATATGTCTTCTGAAAGACAATTTGTAGTAATTTCTTACATGAGTGAAGATCTAAAGAGGATAAACAGGAGTGTTTCAAACTTTGCTATAACTTATGATTGATGGGAAGCTACAGAGTATATTTTAAGTCAGTCGATTGTGAGGTTATTATTTATTCTCTATATGCAGAGAAAAAAAATGTATGGCGGATATGGAACATGTTTTTGGAGGGAAGTTTATAGTTTCTCTTAAACATACAAGGGCATAACTTTTAGAAGGGGTTAGGAGTTTTACAACATTAACCAAATGTTTTACAATATTAGAGATTCCATTAAATCTAAAAGCAGCCATAGTTTTTTCTTTGTTTTCTACAAAAGTGTTGCCTGCTTTAACTGACCTGACTATGAGTCAGGAAAACACCACCATCACTTTGTTTTGTTCATGAACGACATAACACAAGTGGAACCCCCCCCGGTAGATCAAGGATTAAGCCATTTAAAAGATGGAAAACGGATACAGTCAGTAGAAAAGAACAGCATAAGAAAAACTGCTCCATCTTTTTTTTTATCAGTTGCTGAAATTATGTTTGTGCATCTTGTAAAATTAGAGCAAATCTAAATGATAAGGGGGCTCTGAAAGATTTAACTGTATCATTGATATCACCAACATCAACGTGTCATACTTTTCATCCAAAACCTTCACACTTGTGCCACTGATTCCCACAGCAGCTCTTATCTTAGCAACCGCTAGAAACATGACCTCCCAAATGGATCTCTGGCCTCGCTCCAAGCCAAAAGTTAGGTTCCTTTTGGATTGCTTCTTAAAGGCTTGAATTATGTATATAACCTTTGAAAAAAGTAGAGTGGGTATGTGTGTGGAAAGCGCAAACATGTACTGTATCTTCTAATGCTTCTGGGACCTTTGCAGGATTGGCAGATAATGCTCAAGGCTGCACAGGGGTCTGCTTATAATCCTCTTCATGGTGAGACATTCTTCTGAGATTATTGAACCATATATTCTGACAAACGCTCCTCAGACTTTAGGAGGTCAATACATTTTCCAGGACAATAAATACAGAAATAAAGCTGTGGATTTTGGGGAGAAATGAAAGCACATAGAAATTTAAAACTAGTGAAACAGATAAAATTTCCATTTTGGAGTGTTCACCAGAGAGATATCAGGAATTTGGCAAAGACACTGCTTTCAACACATTCATTATTTTGCTTAGGGGTTTCCTTATTGTTGATGACTTTAAATGTTTTAAGAACGTAGAAAAAAACAGTACTAAAATGAATATTTAATGTGTTTAAATGACAATTGAACAAAATACCGATTTCTTCAACATCCTGACCCCATGTAAAAAGTGATTACACCCTTTAAAGTCATAGATTATCGTGTCTGTAAATCTCACCTAATTTCACTAGCCTCACTGAGACCTGGTTGCTGCCAGACTTGTAGAATCAAGAAGTAATTCACATAGAACCTGTCTGGCAACACAAGACGGAACGATTTCACAAAGAAACGTGTCATTCCAATTTAAAGAAAGTAAAAAAATTGATAAGAAACCAAGCCATTATAGTCTGGAAATGGTTTCACGGTAGTTTCTAGGACATTAGGGCTTCAGACAACCACAATTAAAACTATAACCCAAACATTGGAGAGAATATTGATAAGGGGAGAACTTTCCCTGGAGAGATCAGCCTTACTCCAACCTTACTCCAGCCTTACTCCAAGAGTTCAACAACAGCTCATCCAGGAGGTCGAAGAGAAACTTATAACTGTATCTAAAGCTCTTCAGGCTTCACTGTCTCAGCAAAAGTCACAAAAATGGCCTCCATGGGAGAATTCAAAGCTAAAAATCCCTAATGTCCAAAACAACATGAAGGCCCACCTCACATTTTCCAAAACAGACAAAAAAGGAGATTTTTGAAAGATAAATTTCCAGCCTTACATCTGATTAAATGTGGATCTGGAACATTTATGTTTCACAAAGAGACTAAAACATAAGAAAAGTGTGAAAATGTGGAAGAACGTAAATACTTTTTAACCCCTCTGTAGCTGGTGGTATGAACAAATGATTATATGAATAAGTAATTATATTTAATAAAAAGCTTACAGGTAGAAAACCACACTGCCCCTATCACTGTACACCCAGTATTCAATTCAAAAATACCGTATTTATCCCAAAATTAAATGTTTTTGTAACTCATATTGTTGTTTTCTCTAAATCAGTTGCTATATCAGTATCAGTTTATCTTGCAACAGATCTGGAGAAGCCTCTTACTGAAGACACTTGTTTAAGAATATTTTGAAGAGGATGCCTGCTGTTGTCCATACTTTTCTTCACTTTATGAATAATTCTCCTTTCTGAAATAATCTCCAGAGGTTCCAGAGGAATTCCTAGAACAGTCGGCCTTCTATATTAGCTTGTTGAGTTTTTTTTAAGCCATTTGCTCTGATGCTGTTACCCCAGCAGATGATGGAGGAAGATATCTCACTCTCCACAAAGCACTTATAGAAGATATGCAGCAAGATATGCACCTAGGCTTCTTTAGGAAGTACAGTCTGCTCCTTCCCTTCTTGTAGACAGCTTCACAGTTGAGTCTCGAATCTAGTTTATTTTCAAGGTAAACACCCAGGTATTTATAGTCCTCCACCACTTTCAAATCTTGTCCCATGATGTTAACAGAATTCAACTTGTTCCTTTTTCTTCTGAAATCTACAATCATCTCCCTTGTTTTGCTGACATTCAGGATCAGATGATTGTTTCCACACCATGCCACCAAGCTGTTCACCAGCTCTCTGTACTTAGCTTCTTGACCATCTTTAATGCACCCAAAGACTGCAGAGATATCTGAGTATTTCTGTAGGTAACACGACTCCAACTGGTACTGGAAATCAGAGGTGTAGAAAGTAAAAAGGAGTTGTGAGAGTAGCGTGCCCTGTGGTACTATGTATGAACATGTTATCTCCTGGACTTTGAGTATCTTCAGCCTAAAATCCTACTAGCATGTGGCTGAAGCTGTCAGGTGTTTAATGTGGACATTTAGGAATATAGACCACTGTCTAAATTCACTACTGTTTAAATCATAACAATTGCAACTCCATTTTAATCTTAAATGTACAAACATATATTGTATTTTGTTTAATAGGTCCTCGGGTTCAAATAAATCCAAAGCTCCAGTGATCCTGAGTACTGGAGCTAAATACAGAACACTTTGTTTTGTTTTGGTTATTAGAAGAAAGAAGAGTAAAGAAAATTGAGGTTGAAGGAAAAATAATAAAAAGATACAATAAAACAGAAAAATAACATCCAATTCAGATGCCTTTAATTTGCCTCCATCTTCGCAGGGATTTTGATGCTATAACATTCCTCCTGATCTGCTTTGCCCTGACAGCCACTTTCATTTTCCTTCTCCAGCTCTCCACTAATCCCCTCCCAGTTAGAGAGAGAGGGAGAAGGTTTCAGGGCTTATTTACTCTTGTAGAAAAATGAGTTCTTCACAGCTATTGCTGAAAAGATCTTAAGCCAGAATGATGTTCACGATGGAAGTCGTGTTTCTGCCTCCAGTAAAGCTGTTTCTATTTTTGAAAGGAAATGTGAAAAGATCCTTCTGAGATAAAAAGGCTAAACCCGGTGATCTACTACAACAGTAATTGATTAATATTTTCTTCAACTTAAGCCTCTGCCTGCTTGGAATTTTTACATTATTGCATTTCTTTAAAATTTTGCCTTGGTAATAACCCATTCTAACCTTTCTAGGTGGAGATTCATTCTCAGTGGCTTTATAGATTCCTCAAAACTATCAAGACATTGCATCAGACTTCAGCTACTTTCTTCACTTATGTAATATGAATGACTTGTTGCTACATTTTTGCTATATCTGTTTATCAGTGCATTTCTTCCAGGAAAATAGTCTCTTGATGAGCTCCTTTTAACATCTCAGCTAGAAGTGTTACTAAGGCTGCTGACGGGTGCAAATGCACTGAAAATGCAAAAATGCACAGCAAATAGGAAAAGAAATCTGCAAAGAATTAATGCTGTAAACACAGATAATAAGGAAAAGTGTATATGCTCTGTAATTACAAAACCCTCCGCAAACACATAAATAAAAAACAATCAAAACAAATGCTAGGGGAAAATGCTTCAAGCGGCAAATAAGACTGCATCTTAATAAAAGCTGCAAATCAGTCCTGAACTGCATTGGTGCTTCAGACTTTTAGGGGTAGAAGATCACCAACTCATATTGGACTTAGTAAAGATTGGATACTCATAGAGATTACGTGCTAAAATAATATTCACAGATAAGCCTTTTTTATTCTTCTCTCCTAATGTCATCTGGACGGGAATCCCCAGCATCAGTATGCTGAATTTATTTAGTCCTCTGAGGGACCGGAGATGTGTCCAGAGTTTTGTATTAAACATCACTGATTAGCATGGGCAACTCTGGAAAAAGATTAGAGACTTATTAGAAATGGACGGATGAATGAATTTATGTTGTTGGCAGAAAGGGCTAAAGGTACACTTCATGTCAAAGTTTTCATGTAGGAAATTGGGACCATTTTTAATTGCCAGCAGTACTTGTATTGTTGGTGTGTGATACACTGTTGTAATAATACGACAGGACATGATAAATCTGCTAGGGGAAATATGTCCTCACAGTGTTGCGCTCTATACTTTTCCATATGTATGTATTTTCATATGCATTTTTCATATGTATTCATAAATATATTTCAAGATGACTCGCTCAGACAAGGACCTGTAGAATATAATGGGAAACATGAAAATAAAGAATTAAGTAAAAGTAAATGAAGAAAATAAAGTGTGACAGAACTGATAGTCAGCATTAAACATACAGAACCATTTAAACATGTTCAGATGTCTTGAACTTGTTCATATCTGCAAACATCCTTCTCAGTGTCTTGCCACAGATTCTGTGTTCAGTTACAATAATGTCTGAATTTTTCTTGGCCATTCTAAAACATGATGATCTTTTCATCTGAACCTATACCTGCCCGGGGTTGTGGGTTGGGATTATCAACTCCACTCTGCTTAGGTTCATCCCCACAGCATGACATGTTAAAAATCCAAGAACAAACACATAAAATAGGCTCTGCTGCAATTCAATAGTGTGGTTTTGAAAGGCTCAGCACTGGGAGCAAGTGTGGCTATAGGTAAAATTCTGATCCATAGTTCAGTGACAAATGATAGCGTGAGTTGGAATGTAGCAATAGTGAACATAAAAAAGATAAAGGTTGATAAACAAATATATGAGGTTCAAAAGAATATGTCAACCTGCTTGTCAAACCACTGCACCCCAAAAATACACTGCACCTGACTTCCATACAGTGAGCCAGAGAAAAACATGCTAATAAATCCTTTGTGACACAAAGATTCAATTGGAATTGAGTGCACTGTGGGACAGAACCAAAAATACCTCACTACCAGCATATTTTAATAATCTCATGCTAAATCACTTCTTTGCATATTTAGTTTTATTATGTGTTTGATATTCTAATAGCACCAAGTACAAAACAAGTTTTTAATGATCAGCACTGCTTTTGTGTGAATTGTTCTGTCAGGCCTAGTGTGACAAAGACTTGTGAGAGCAGAACACAGTTCATAGAATAGTTTTCACAGTTTTCTTACTGCAGATGCTAAACCAGACTACAGTTTCTAACATACCCACATATACTGCCATGGCATAATACGTATTACCACTTACCAACCGATGACATGTCGAAATGACAGTTCACACATAGCATACTGGCTGCAGAGCTGCTGTCATCAGCTTCCTGTTGCTATCTGTTTATTCTGAGAGGGCCAGGTGCTAATGATGCAAAGGGCTGTGCAGGCGCTCACCCCCATTCCCATAACTCTAACACATGCAGAATACACTGAATAACAAATCTAAAATAACAAGTCTAAGAATGATATTAGACAATGGAAAAACATGAGGAAATGCAGCACAAGAAAATTTCCTCTCAAATTAGATTGATATTTATTTGGAAATAATTTGTCTGTTTTCCCAAAGAAAGCCTTGTGACTTTTTTTTATTTTTAATTTAAATGTGCCAAAAATATATTTCTATGTAATAATAAACATTTAAAATAGTATCAAAATAATAATCAAGTTGTACATGTACATAGTAATAAAAGGGAGGTCAATGGATCTGTAGAAGCTGAATGATTTAACTAGAGGAGAGCACCTAAGAGTCCTATAGGGCTTCATCCTACCATGGTACGGCTCTGTCCACCGTGATGGGAACTTAATAAAAATTTTGACTCAGCCATGCATGAAACTACAACACTGTAGCATTCTCTAGATGCTAATGTTGATGCACTGAGTTCAATTTCATTTATGGTTTACTCATGATTCATTCATTCTGCTGAAATCCGCCTGCAGCAAAGTGGGACTTTATGATTTATTTTGTTTTTTTTTTTACATGAAGATCTTTGGACTAAAATCTACTTAGTTTGCTTGGTTGATGAATTTAAATGCATGTAGAACTAATTTGTCATTACGCTTTGAGCTGCTTTGGGCTTATTAACTTTCATTATATTCAGTTTAGCCTGACAGAATCGCTCTTGATTCGTCTTCATGGAACAGCGCCTGTTTTTGCCTTGCAGGCGTGACATACCTGAGCTAATCAACTTTCGCCCTCTTTTCTGCTCTGCAGGTTCCAAAGGAACAGAAAAAAGGTCTCCGTTCCATCCGGTGACCTGATTTATTCTTCTCCTGCAGCTTGTTAAATTGACATTTATGCATTAAACTAGCTCTTTTCTTCGAGAACTAAACACAAGTCAACTTTAGTGACAGTGTCTTTTCTATTTGGTCATTTTCATCCGTAGGAAAAGTAGTTTTTTGGTTTTTTCTGCTTCATTTTTTATGGTCCTCATGACATTTAACTTTTTCTCTAAGCATCAACTGTATGTGAAAGCAGGATGCCTGTGGTGATGAATCCTCATGTTCACTCAGTTTATTCACAAGTTTGCATCTCTGTGGGTTTGTGCCTGAAATGGATCAACAACCCGACATGCAAACATGCATCAAGAGGCAATGTAACGCAGCAGGAGTCATTATGAGACCATCCCTCCCTTAATCACTGCAGAGACACATTTGGTGGATTCTGCTGGTTGTAGCATGAAGTGAGTCATTTGTTACCAAGCCCACCTCAGTTAAAGTGATAATATGCAACTTGTCCAACTCCATCTTTCTCCCGCTTTTTCTACCAAATGCTCTCTTTCATCCGTTTCTAGCTGGTGACTTCAGAGTCAGCGTTGAAGCTGCGCTGAATTGATTCAGCTATGTATTCTCATGTCAGGGGTTTCACTTTTTAGCCAGAGGGAAGAGTTGCCTCTTATATCCAGTTCTTGTGAGGTGAGACAGGGCCACCAGGGAATCTCATTATATTTGAAAAGCCAATACTTTGAGTTTAAAGTTTCCTTTAACTGTGCCTGGCCGTTATGAAAGGGGGGACTTGGGGGAAAAATAAAAACAATCGTCTTCACCCGTTCTGTGCCATCTTCTACATTATAAATTCATTTTCATTCAGGCACGCTTCGATCGCTTCACAATTTTTCAAGTCTATTTGGTTTCACAGTGTCTGTTAGAATTATAGCTCACATTCCTCAAGACGGCTCTCTAATCTCACAGAGAGAGGAAGCGACGAGGGGGGATAAAGAAAGAAAAACGACGGTGGGACACATTGGCATGTCAGCATTCCAACTGCACCATCCGTTTGTCTGACTGACACTGACTGAAACTAAACACTGAGGAGTTGTGAACCAAAAGAGGAAGAAGTTGCACAGTGTACTCAGAAGCAAACAGAAAAGAATAAAAATAAAATAACTATGAAGACCCAGAAACAGAAGCTATGACTAATCTCCACCTTCAAACTTCAAACCCCGTGTTGTGTTGCATGCTTTTTGCAAGATTACCAGTAAAATGCGAGGCTTATATGCAATCCTGTTAAATAAAGAAAAATGCTGTTTACTTGTAATTTTTTTAAACTCTGTGTTTAAAGTCAAATTTTATTTAGTTCAGATGTTTTGCATTCTGGAGAGATAAAAATGAAAAAACAACAAGAAGTCATCAATCAGTACAGCAGCTGATGATCCCAGCCAGCATGTTACAGGGATTAGAAGATCAGTTCAATAATAAAAAAAAACTTTGAGTTTGACTTTGAGTCAGAATTATTTTTGAGCAGAAATG
The DNA here is from genome assembly GCA_034780135.1 of Jordanella pulchra. Taxonomy (NCBI): domain Eukaryota; kingdom Metazoa; phylum Chordata; class Actinopteri; order Cyprinodontiformes; family Cyprinodontidae; genus Jordanella; species Jordanella pulchra. Next base: position 5,060 of record JAUZNJ010031943.1, on the reverse strand, counting down.
ATGAATCCAATTTTATTTTAACTAAAACAAAAAACAAAGAAAAGAAATAAAGAAAAACAGAGCAGAGTCATGCTGTAGAAATCTTAGGTCAGTGCCTATAAAAGAGTTAAATATACCATTAATAAATAAAGTAAATTCAAATAAATTTCTGTACCATTAAATAATTCAATGTTCTACTTATTTATTTAATGCATCAGAATATCTATATATAATTAAAATGCACCATTAAATTATAAAATGGAGAACTGAATCATTAAATGGGCCATTAAATAATTGAATATGCCTTTAAAATGATCACTATTAAATGCCATTGTTTTAAAACAAGAATATTTCCAATATTAAGTTATTTCACTCTATATAATCACTCATCATTTATTTAAGTCATCAGCTTCACCCATTAAACTCAGTGGGCGGGATTGGGGCTTTTCCAATATGGACCCTTACATCTGATTTGCGACTTCACACAGAAAGTCAAGACAACATCTTCCTAGTCTGCTATTATTCTAAGATCAAAATATTTACAGGAAAGTTTGGAATTAATCCAAATTACATTTTAGGGTGTATGTACCACATACTATGGGTGAGAAACTCCAGCCTCTATACTTCTAGTTTGGTCTGAGATACAGTATCTTTTGTAAATTGACAAGAGATCAATGGCTGCCGTTAGTCTGTGGGCTGAGCTAACAATGATCTTGTTTTAAAGTCTGTGGCAACCTTTCTCCATTTTGGACCACAATGAGCTCTCACAAAAACTTGTTAGAAAAATCTCAAACCAAAATAAAGAATATAGAGGCTGACTTCCCGACCAAATGGTAAACGCACACTAACCAGACATAGTGTTGGTCGAGAAGCACAGAAGGACAGCCGTTTGGATCAATGAGGTTCTCATAAATGATGGAAAAACTAAAAAAGGAAGACAAGAAGAAAAAAATACAAAGGTTTCGGGAAGGAGCTAAAGAGAGACTGGCAGCTTAAGGCAACAGTAGTGCTCATGGATCATCTGGGTGTTCCAGTGACCTATATGCTTGAGGAGAGGCTCTAATTCATGCCTGTAGAAACATCTGAGATCTCAGTCCAGAGGAGCAGAATAAGAGAAGATTAATCTGTCATTCTTTTGACCTATTAAAGCCTGGTTAGTGACTTAGATCCTCTCTGTCAACTGCTGATTTAACAGAGGATCCAACTTCAGGAAAAGTCAGCTGAATTACTGTAAAAGTGTGAATAAATTTCACTCTGCCTGCTTTTAACTCTGCCTGGATTTAAGTGTTTCATCTTTACTTTTACAAAATGATTCCTTTTAATATATATCTAGATCTAAAGCATGGGGTGGGGCTTATCTAGTCCAAGTCTCATGAATGTTTGTAGCTTCTGCTGCCCTAATAAATACAAGTTTATAAGTGCTGTTTAATGGGAGACATTGTAACATATTTTATAGATATTAGGTGAGAAAGAAAAAAAAAAATCGTAGATTTGAAATAGTTACAAGATTTTACCATGAGAAGTTTTGTAAAGGCAAAATGGTATTTGATCTGCCAGCACTTTAGAAAGTATCAGTTAGTTTCACTTGTATAAGGAAACTGATTTAAATATAATACATGGAGACTGAAGAAACAGGTTAACTGAAATGAAGATCAAATGCTTAATCAGGCGCCAGAGCAAATATTCAGATTTTGCTTTTAAATGTAGTGATTAGCATATTTTACTGATAGCAAAGAGCAAATTTACATGAAAGAATGTGGAAATACTATAGTACCAGCCTCCGATGAACCTAGAGCAACCAACCCCAACCCATCCAAACACACACTCAAACAAATGCATTAAATTAGTAAAATCTTTAAATAATGTATGAATTAAAAGGAAAAGCTGCCCAAAAGAGTTGGTTTAGGACTCTAAACTTTTAAATCAACTCATACTTATCAAAGAATAAAAACGTAACAACTTCATGGACTTATAAGTGCACTTGTGAAGCTTTTAGCAAATGCTCATACGTGAAGTACAATTAGAGACCTCCTGCTTTGTTCCTGAGTGCAGTTTAAGAACATAATTAGAAGTCAAACGTATAACGTACCTTGAATCGTGTCATAGAAGAGACAAAAGGGGAAACAGAGGAAGATTAAAACAGAGAAGAGGAGCTTGAACAGCTATAAAACTGCCTGTCTTTGCTCCTCAATCTCCAACCATGTCGGAATAGAGCAGACCATGTGGAGAAGGCTAGCAGAGAGGCAGTCAATAAAACCACATCACATGCTGCAGCAGGTTTGTTGGAGTGCACTCAGGTGAAACCTGTCTTTCCATTTCCCCGCACCTGCCTAAGATTTCACTAATAACTTTACATCACTTGGGGAAACAGAATTAATCCGAACTGTACCTATGACATTTGCAATTCTTTTATATTAATCCTAATGGATTTTAGATTTTGTGTAATGGGTAAAATATGGCATACCTATGAGAATTCAGTATTTTAACTGCAGGAACAACTTTAAAGTAATTCTTGTAAAGCAGAGAAGTCAAATATAGCTTAGAGCCATGCAAGCTTCAGCACTCAGAAACAAGTTAGCATAGCAACAAGTCTTTATGTCAAACGATCATAAGTTTATCTTATTTTACACTACAGCTTTTAGTTTGTCGTTAAATTTCCCCCGTGAGAATTTCTCCCTGAATCTTCAAACTGAGATGACTGCACTGGCTGTTCTCTACTGCAAGTTGGATACAAAAAAATCAAAAGAATTGCAAAAAACAAATAAACAAAAAAAAAAAAAAACGCAGCTGAAAAGTGGAAAATGTTGTGGTGCAGCTTAATTGAGTTAATGTTCTTTTAAATTTTCATTCCTGTTCAATCACAACTTGGATGTAACTGATCGTGCTTGATGATGATATTGACACTTTTTTTTACTTTTCTTCTTTCTTTCCTATCCATATTCCCCCCCAACCTCCACCCCCCTGGTTACCCAATTCTCCTCCTCCCACCAGGCTTGTAAGTTCTGCTGAAACTTCTCATAGTCCTTTTCGCAACACTGAAAAGCAACGACTTATCTCCCCCCACACGACCCAGGCTTAGGAGAGAAGAACAAGAAGAAGCAGCAAGAAGAAACCTCTCCACGATGAGTCAAACAAGCAAATATAGAATATTCTCACTGACACAACAGCTGTATATCACCAATGTTATTTTGGTCGAAGACTTCTTGCTTCTCCATTCTTTCTCTCCACCTTTTTCTTGATTCACCTGCTCTTCTCCTCCTGCTTTTTTTTCTTGATTCTAGATGTTTTTTTTCTCACTCTGACTCCCTTCTTACTCTCTTTGCTTTTCGTCCATCATTGATTATTTAATTTACTTTTTCAAGCTGTCACTATTGCATTTGGCACCTCTCTGTTGCAGTGACAGGAATATAGTGGGTGTTAGCATTATTCTTGGCATCATGCCACATCTCTAGGTGATACTTGAAAGAATGTCAATAATGATGTTGTAAGAGAAAAAACAAGTTTAATTCGTAATGAAACATATTACTCCAGTTGTTAGCCTTGTTGACACCCATGGATCCTCCCTTCCTACCCACTACCCCCTTCATGGCTACCTCTTTCACCTGTCCCGCCCCCCCATTTCCCCCATGCAGATTGCCTGACTGCGTATAAGCGTCTCCTTACCTGTCTGTCCTTTGTTGACTTGCGTGACCATCGCTGGGCCAGCGAACACTGCAGCCGCTCAGCTGCTGTCCTGGTTGCTGAAGAGCGGTGACTTTTTGATGTGTTCTTTTGTTTTCTCGTCACAGACCGTGTTTGATCTCGTTTCTGTCTTTAAGCAGAAAGAACAAAAACCTGTTTTTTGTTTTGTTTTTTGTGAGCGGTGGTTGTGGTCTTTTAGGACAAGGTTGTAGCCATAAGCCTTCAAAGTAAGAGACTCCCTGGAGTTGTTTCTTTAATTTGCTTCTGTTCTTATTGCATTAGTTGTCATGGAGTGGAAAACCGTAAATCTTTACAGTAATGGTGTGAACCTTAAAAAAGTACTATTATATAAATATTTTTATTTTTTACCATTGTATAAATATACAGTATTGATTAACTTATGTAGTTTGATTGCAAAATTTTTCGTCATCAACACCGTACATACTTTTAAAAACTGGAAACAAATTTTTTTTCTGTGAATTTAGAAACTATTTCTAAAGCTATTGTTGTGTTCTCTATCTCACTGTAACATATTTAGTTGTTTTTTTAGTTTGTTTTCCCTTTTAATGTGTGATTAATTACACAATCAGGAGTAAAGTTTTGTTGACTGCAGCTGTATTTAGGTTTGGTTTGGATCTCCCATCATTTTTGCCTTTCCTGTTCTATGTCCATCTTTCATTACCAGTCAAAAGAAATGTGTAAGAAGAAAACAAAGATTTTGGTTTTGGTGGATAGTTTTTCTCTCTGTCGTTGGCATTCATTGGAGAAATTTGCTGTGTATGGGTTTGTCTGGAAGACCAACTTAAACTAAAGAGGACATTTTGAATGAGTTCTGTCTGTCTTTTGCACTAATTTAATAAAGCCGTAACTGAAAGTTCCAACAATGTTGTTCTGTGAAACATTTGTTGACTCTAACCGATTAAAGGGGATCATTTATCTTGGAAGAATCATTTAGGGAATAAATGCCCATATTTATTTGTTTTGTAAATATATATTTTTCTGTTGAAAGGTAAATTAGAATAAGTGTCTGCAGAGAAAAAGAGGAACTTTTATTTTTCTACACAGAGCCATGGGTTATTGAAAAAGCTCAATTAGATGAATTAAATTGGTAATATTATCATGTAATGTGTATTAAGCTTTATGCAACGCTACCTGCTCATAGAGCAGCTCTGCAGATGTAATACTCAGAATGACCAGTGCTGCTCATTGATTTGCCGGCACTGGTAATTTCTCCTCTGCCATTTTGGAGTTTATGTCTTTAATTCACAACTTTTGCAGGACAGGACCTAGATCAGGGGTGTCAAAGTGGTTCCAGAAAGGGCCGTGTGGCTGATGGTTTTCTTTTCACCCAAGCAGTAGCACACCAGACTCCAGTCATCTCATCAAGTCAGTCTAGTCTT
>JAUZNJ010031942.1:0-13939 GCA_034780135.1 Jordanella pulchra | reverse complement strand
AGACTTCCGTGATCCCAGTCCTGGACCAGTACCAGAACCAGTTCGTGTTTTGCTCTGTGAAACCATTCAATAAACATTATTGACTTTTTCCTCTGTTTCCCGTGTGGTGTTCTGCATGTGGGTTAGGCACTTTAACCCCACCATGACACTGGTGAGGAGGTCCGAGGGCCTGGATGACAACTGTATGGCAGCTGCTCTTCAGTGCTGTTTATATTACCAGCACCAGTGTGTGAATGTATATATTAATGGGTGAAGCTATGGATTTCTCATAGTTGTTAGAATCACAGCAGCATAGGATGCAGAAATTTGTCCTGCAACCAGAGGACGTGTCTGAAAAATGTGGTGAATCTCATGTTATTATACAATAATTACATGATGATGTTATAATTTGTTTAAAGAAGCATGTTAAGCTTAGAGTCGACACAAACTGAGAATCTGCAGTTTTCTGTTTGCCTCCCAGTTAACCCATACCAATGGACGACATATGAGAGAGAGACAGGTAAGGAGCCAATTCAGATCTGAAGGTTTGGCAGGCTTTTAATTCATCTCCACGATATTATAATACAAAAGTGACATTAGCTTTCAGCATTTGCAAGCATTGTTTTGATTTATTGATATGGGAAGCCATTTGCTAATTGATAATTTTAAGAATTACTTCCCACAGCAATCCTAATCAGATTATTTTATTTATTTTATTGTTTAAAATATTTTATTTATTTATATTTTATTTTCCTCTCTGGTCTTTCCAAAGTAGGTCTCCTTTCTTTTACTGGCAAAGCAGAAGCTACAGAGTATTTTGTTAAGGTCAAGACTATCAGTCAAGTCTTTGTCAATGAGTAGGAAGACGAGGTGATTAAAACATGCTTTGGACTCTGTTGACGGCTGGAAGGTTTTTGGTTGACAAAGGCTGCAAAGGCTCCACTTGGCTGTCACATTTGACATGGGCACCATCAAGTAGAGCTGAGGAAGCCTGTCCACCCTTCCCCCTGAAGAGGGACTGAGGGCCTGATCCCTGCGCTGTCAGACTGCAAACTCACGCTAATGAAAACTTTTACCACCTTGTATTGTATTGTGTTTTTGGTTGAACCTCTGCTGAAAAAACAAATGTTCTTTTCCCAATGCTTTTTAAGTATAACTGTGAAACTACACGATATTGATTTTAGAAAGTTCAGTTTAGGCACCTGGACGTGTAGTTTTCTAGAAGACGTTTCGCGTCTCATCCAAGAGACTTCTTCAGTTCTGACTGAAGCAGGAGAAAACAGAGATAAATATACTGTAGGTGTGTCTAAAACTTATGTAAGGGGAGAAATTATATATCTCTGTTTTCTCCTGCATCAGTCAGAACTGAAGAAGTCTCTTAGATGAGAGGAGAAACGTCTTCTAGAAAACTACACGTCCAGTTGCCTAAACTGAACTTTCTAAGCTTGAGCAAGACCTGGATGACTGAGAACCTTCACCGATATATAACTGTAATATTGCCTTTAATGAAAGAAAAGATCAGGCATTCTTCATTAAAAAGTTATTTTGGGTGCCCTGGGTTTTTGAAAAATAACAACCATTTCTCAGAGTAACTGAGTTCAGGAATTTAAACAAATTGAAACAATGACTTTGATTAGCTGCCGTAGTTTGTTGGGAGGATCCAGATGCCAGAAGTTTACCGAGCCAAGGTTTTGGCTCAAAGTCATGCTATAGGCATTAAATGGGAAGGGTCCAGGGTAATGGACCTCTGCCCCTCCATCAAATAACAGAACCAACATTTCTAACACACTTTCCAACACTTGTTCTGTCTTTGGTTTTTCATTAAACACATTAAGGACACAGTTAGCATGGGTTTAGAGGGGGCACTGGTCAGCAGTTGTTAGAATGCCCCCCTGAGGTAGACCTTTCTTTTGCCTCCTCACATAAAAACATCACAAGAAGAAGACTATTTACTGATCTGACAGGTTAATTGTTTGCTGTGAAGCTTCTGCAATCTATCAAGTTCGGCTTCTCCTTCATTTCTCAGTTTACTTTGCCTTAAGGCAAGAATTAAAAATGCCCTTTTTGTGCCTTTACAAAATAAATTTTGTATAAATTCCATTCAATTTTTTATATAAACCAGATAAGCCTTGAGCAGTTCAAATAGTACTAAACAGCATAGAGAAAACACATTATAATTATAGTTCAATCAAATAATATATGAGAAGAACTATTCCAAGCTCACTGCAACAGCCTGGTGTTTTGCCCATAAACTACATGTTTCATACATTTTTAACATATTTCATACATTTAGTTTTCACCAAAGGGCAACATGATTGTCCTAGTAGGGGCAAGTAGTTGGGAAGGATTGTAATAATGGGGATTGATGGTATGTCATACAGGTCATACCCAAATCCAAATGAGAATCTGTGGCAAGACCAGATTACAGTTTTTTCTCAGGTTCTTTCCATCCCATTTCAATTAGTGTGGGCTTTTCTGGAAAGAAAAGGTACACATTTCACTCTGTGGAAGTGCAGAACTGGTAGTGGCATTCTCCAAAGGACTTGCAGCTGCAAATACAGGGAAATGTGAAACTACAAGATAATGATTTTTTTAAGAACTAAATAAAAGTTTGTGTTTTTTTTAAACTCAACTTTTTCAAGCACTCATCTGCCAGTTAGTAACGTTTTATTGAGAAAGATTAACAAATTGGAACAACACATTGTTAGTGGATGTAAGTTTTCTAGGTAACTTTGTCTCTGCAAGTGTGTTTGAAAGTGGGTGTCAGGATAATTGCCTGGATTTATTGGTGAACGCATCAGTTTACTGTGTCATTGAGATTTTCAGGGATACAGGTTCATTTACGGGTGAATGTGGGAGACAAAGAGCTATGGGAAAATACTCATAACAACCAACATGCACACACAGAAAGACAGACTTGGAATGTGTGGAAGCTTCATGGCTTAGCATTGGCTTCTCACAGTGTTATGTGTTGAACGTGTGGGAAGGAAAAGCGTCACATGTAAGGAGACAGATGCTGGGGCTTCCATTGACATGCAAACAACTGCACACATTCTCTCTCTCACTAACTCACATACTCACACACCCATATGTATAATTTTTAGAATCTGGCACAGCACTGCAAGCTGATGTGCTCAGCATTACCGCCTGTCCCACATATGAACTCTTGCTACTGAGATTCACAGTAAACCGAGGGGAGCCTGATCAAATAGTCCAACTCCCTGCTGTTACCCCTCAATCCCCCCAATTTAATTCATGCACACACATGCATAGACATAAAAACAGAGCAGCGGATGCTGGCTGAATGCTAATGTTGGACCTATTTACATTTCAAGCTGTATGACTGTCAGTGTATCTCTTTTTCAGGGAGAGATGGGAGAATTGTCTAAAATATGTAGTTCTCCTTTGATTTTTGGTATAATTTCACCCTTTCTAACCAAATTATAAAGCTGTTTAACACACAAAATCAAAGGCTGATATTAAAACCTAAATTTGACCTATTTTATCTTTCACTTTATTAACAAATCCCTTGGATGGCACTTATCAGCTTAGAAAGTGGCATATACTTAGATTATATGTGAGGTTGCTTTCCTTATCATTGCTTGACTTTTATGCTTAGCTGCTTCAGCTGCTGAAAGTAATCAGAATTTGCAATAAAACAAGTGCTTCTATATCATATCAACCTTTGATCTTCTATCAGATTGATTGAATAGGTCTATATTTTTATGCACTTTTAGATAAAATAAAAAAAGTCTACCATCTATGTTTCCATTAGAGAAATGGGACCAAAAATAGAGATGCTTATGAGGTAAGTAATGAACCATTTACATACCAGATTCAGGCAGAAAGATGTACCTGCCTTTAGGTCAGCCCTCCAAAAGCCATGTAGTTTTCCTTTTTTCTGCAGTTCCGAAGGGGAGAGATAGAAGGAGTATGGTAAAATAGCTTTAGGTTATTTATTTTTTGCCGGTTTTGTATGTATTCGAGTCTGTGAATAACAAAACAGCACAGATGTTTGCACATACATGACATGAAATGTTGAAAGCTCAGCTGATAAGTTAGATAGAAACTATAGGAGTTGATGATGAATTTACTTCATTGTTTCATGTCAAACATTTCAGTGAAGTGTTTAATGAAATTGCATCTTATAAGCAAACACTGGGCTGTCAGTGGTACAACTTTTAGCACCGTTGCCTTGTAGCAAAATGTTTCTGGTTTTTTGTGCTCCGTGTGCATGTGAGGGGTTCTCTACAGCTACTCCCAACCTTTCTACCACAGTCTAAACACAGTATTTGTGTGTTTCTCTGTGTTAATTATTCTGTCTGCCTCAGCTCCTACCTTAATTCGCCTTAGCTATTTCTCATAACCTCTGGAATACTCTTACCTTGCCCTTCTCACTCCTTCTGTTATATCACCTTTAGGACTGTAGTCTGCTGTTTCATTTGATAATTGAACCATTCCTCTCACATTGCTGCATGATTACTACTGTAGATATTTTGGTTTTCTAAAAAATGCACATTCCATGTTATTGCATCTTCCCCGATTTAAATACCTTTTATTATATTGCACCAATTCACAACACATGGAAACTAGCTTCATAGGTGGCTTTGTTTAGGAAAAAAACAGTCAGGTAAATGGGGTCTAGGCTAGTTTGGGGTGATAGAAAGTACATACAGTTAGTTAAAGTAACTGCTGAGTTCATAGCAAAACCTATAGCAGCATAACTATGGCGATAGCTATAACTAAAATAGTAAAAACGTTTGTTAAGGTAAGTTTTTAATCACAGCTGTGAAACTCTCCTTCTCCATCCTCAGCTTTGAAACCCACATGGATTCCTGGATCTCTAAGCCAGTTCACTGCGATTCTCGATGGGGAGAATGGGATATGCTGACCATGCTGACCATGCTGCCCGTCTCCTGTTCTTGAGGCCTCACCCTTTTACAACACACAGGTTGAAAGTTCTAGTGACCATCCTCCGGCTACTGATGTCATCCTCGTTTAACAACCAATCTTTTTCCACAGGAATATTTTTTTACTAGCAGCCCTGAGAAATCACCTTCTTCTCAGCCAGAAGTGTAAGGAGAATCTTTCAATAGTCAAAAGCTGACACCTGAATGATGTGCTGTTTTCCTAGAATTTCTCCAGAGCATCACTTTGGGTCTGGTCTTGTCAAACTTTTTTATTGTTATTATTTATTTATTTATTTTTTTGTCTCTCTTCATTTCCCTAAATCTACCCTAAAATTATAAAATCCTCATCCCCTGGTCAGACGTAACTTTTGTTTCTTCTTTCTTCAGCCCGTCAGAGGTCTGGTCTGATCAACGTAACCTAACTCATCATGGATCTTACACATCCCTGAACTTAACCTAAATATTTCTAACGTGTTCACTAAGCTTGAATTCCTGTACTAACTGGGAACATGATAAAATCATCATCCCCTTGCTGGACACAACTTTTGTTTCTTCTTTATTGTTTTTGTCGGAGGTCTGGTCATCTTTGGCTCTTTCTCAAGTGATGTGGTTAAGCAGGGGTGGTGGGGAGGCCGGGTGGCCCAGCGAAAAGTCTTATCAGGAGTTTACCGTTCTGGAGTGCGGAATGACCAGGTGAGCAAAAAACCATGTTCCTTTTAACCTGTCCAGAAAACAAGGAACTCATCTTCTTGGTCATTGGGACACAGTATTATAATGTAAGGGACTTAGATGGTCCAGGCCATGCAGGCCACATTTGGTCTGGCAGACATTCTACTAAAACTCTAGTCTAAACATTAAAAAAACTTCTTAATTCTTCCCTTCTCATATGAGAGATGTACATATTTTAAAATTACCAATTTAGTCTTTGTTGATAGAACCAGCTCCTCTTTAAATCTTAGTTTGGCCCCATTTTGCGACAACTTCATATGGCTGAATTTCATATCTAATCTGTCATGTATTTCTCTTTCTCTTTCTCTTATGCTCTGTTTTTTCTCTCAATTGTTCATTCCGAATACAGAAACACCATACAATTATTTAACTTGGTATTAAGAGAACGCCTCTTCCTTACTTATTACATGTTCTTGTAAAGTAACTTAAAAAATCTCATTTTATCCACAGCACAGCACCTTCCACACACTTCCTTTCTTCATAAGCCATTTTCATAGCAATGAACAGCTGCAGGAAGCCCTGCTGAGACTAGGGTGACACAATAGTTCCTCATTATGCTCCAGACAGTCAGTTACAATGTTGGCTGATAATGCTTCACTCAGGTTTATTATTTATTTAATTCTGAGGATTACTTCAATAAATCTTTGTTTTTCAAGGTGCCCGTGTTGTCTAAAGCAGTGCACAGAGAAGAAGCAACCCCATCAACAAAATGATTAGTTTGTGAAGTGAAATAAATAAATAGTTGTCCTCTGCTTTTTTTTAGTACCAGAGAGAAGATACAAATGGAGGTAATAATCTGCTAAAATTAATGCATCTTTCGTAGGAGGACCACTCTGTTAACAATATTTCAAAGGTTACTAAAAAGTGGTGAGATAAGACATGGTCGTGAGGAAATACAGTTATCTCTTCACAATCAATGCAATGTGTTAGAACAAGTTCAAGAGCATGAAGATGAGAATATGTGGGAATATGCACATTATAAACTAAGCAAGAGAAGTTTAAGATAGCATTAAAGGCTGCATTCAAGCTAACACATTTAATGTCCACATGAATTGTTAAAATCCCCCACTATAATTGATCAGTAGTTACCACTAAATCAACTGAATTCTGAAAACTGATCTAAAAATTATGAGTAGAACACTGGTGGACGATACAAAGTTATGAACAGAAGCAGTTTTGTTGCTCCACTATTTGGATTAACCAGCTTTGAACTAATTAGTAAATCAGATTGAAAAATTGTTAATACTCCTCCTCCTTGCCCAGAATTTCTGGGTATGTCAAAAGTTAAATACCTGGAGGGAGTTGTCGACATAACCCTCTTGTTGCAGCCAGGTTTCTGTCAGGTGGCATAAATCAATGTGAATATCACAGATGTGTCAATAACTAACTTTTTGAAGAGATATGCGTTATATTATACGAACTGCATTTAATTGTTTTAACCATTGTCTCAACTGGGACAATTTAAATAATAATAATATTATCACAATACTCCTTTAGGAATTTTTTAGCATAATTTATTTGACACTATCTAGATGGGGTAAAGGGTGGTTAACAGTAAAGAAGCTACAGAATCAAAAAAGTACAAAGTACTATACTGAAAAGGTGAGACATGCTTCGCTCGAAGTCTCAATCTACTGATCTAAGAAGAAAGCAGAAGGCGGACAGAATGAAAAATGTGAGAGCAGAAAAAAACACCGGTCAAGGTGTCATTAAAGTTTGGTAATTTGGTGCGGATTTTAGCTATTGATATAAGTCACAATATTGGCCAAAAATTGCTGATTAGAAGAGGTGCTTTTCTAGTTATCTCTCTTATTATTACTATTGTTATCATTAATTTAATTAATATCATTTACAACTTAATGGAAAGTAATGACATGTCAGGCCTTTCAACCCTTAAAAATATCCCAGGCTAATAAAAACCATCAGCTTTAAATTGGTTTTGCTGTCAAAGTTTTCTGTCACAGGTGAACTAAACTGCATCATTCTACCATCTACATGTAGCAAAAAGGAATTTTACCAATATTTTCAATGGATTATTATAATGTCCAGAGACATCCTGAAGAGGACAAAGACGACAGCACAGCTTAGTAAGCAGCTTCTTTTCTCCTCAACTTTTGCTCACAAACATTTTTTTTACCAGTCGGTAGCTCAAGGTAACAATACTCCTTTCCCCACAGAAAACTACCACTTCTTAATGAGGAGCAGCTGTGCAGGGCCGGAACAAGAGGCTACATGTTCATTTATTTACGTTCTCAACAATTCGATAAATAATTAAAACCTCTTGTGTGCAAACAGTCATTAATGTGCAAATCTATGCGTGAAATGCAGTGCTAAATAAAGTGCAAAGGTGCTCAAGAAGTGCTGTACACATCACCACCATAAATGTAGCACCAGTAACAAAAGCGCCTCTGTTACTACTTGGCACAGTGTTGTTTTTTGTCTAAAAGCCTTAGCTTGACTTGCACAACAGCCTGCTAGTAACAGTGGTTAAAAATCTCAGTACTTGTGCGGTCTGACCTTAAAAGCTTTTTCCAAAATATGTTTATAGCGATCTGAAGGTGCTGATCATAGAGCACAGCTATTCTTGGTTTGCTCTTTTAGTCCATTTTGTTAAACATTTTTTTAACCAGCTTTTTAGAGATCTGAAAGTAATACAGACATAACTGGTTTTTAAATTTAAGTAAACTAAGATATGTTACTTCTTTATTTACCAATTAAAATTGGTGTCAAAAAAAGCAAAGAATTTAAATGATCTTAAATGAATATAAAAATCAAGATTGGATGTGAACATCTGACTGCACCTGTGTAAACACATGGTTAAATAGAAATAACCTTTCCTACCAATCATATCAGTCTGCACAAAATCTTTACTATTTACTGTAGTAATATTCTTTACAACACTTTATCAATACAAACTAAAATATCTTTAATATAAGGCATTTCACTTCTTCATATAGTGAAAAGACAAAGTTTACGCTGTAATAAAAAAAAGATTTAATTGATCTGCCTTTTTTGTACCTTGAGGTGAGTGTGTATTTTGTTGCTATATGAATAAACTGAATTGAATTAAATTCAGTCAAATTATTTTTTTCCCTTTGTGCTTGGTAGACAACATTTCAACTATATGACCTTGGTTTGAATTATTAGGAATTCTTCCACAAGCCATTCACAAAGTTTTTTTGTAATTTTAGCCCGTTTCCCTTGACAATCCTGGTAGAAACTGATGTCACAGTCCTGGTTTACATTTCAAAACACAGTTTTTCACACTGAGATAAGAAACATTGACTTTGTTAATGTAAAATGAACTTAGGTAGTCGTTGAAGACTTGAAAGAGCCCTCTGTGTTGAAGTTTTAACTTAAAATGGTTCTTTAATAGCGCTCTATAACATTCTAACAAAAATAAAAGACCTCCTCCGAGCCACCAACCTAACCTGAGTTAAGCTGCACAGCTACCCGTGCATCTCTCCCTCTTATGCTCTGTTTTTCCAACTTCACTTATCCACAGGGTTGCCTGCGGCTTTTCATCTGAGAACAGAGTTGAGAAAATGAGGGAATCAACTCCAAAGTGCAGGAGGATGATATGCAAGAGCAATCAGTGTGTCGTGATGCATGATAAGCTTTGAATACAAGCTTCATTTGTGGAAGTTCCCAACCAGTGTTGTATTTTCTGTTTCTCTGTTTGAGGATCAATGGGTTGTTTGCAGAATGGCAGACAATGAGGTCACCAGCCAAGAGTGTCACTGCTGGGTCAAGAGACATTTTAATCAGACATTCACACACATGGAGAGAGGTACTGAGCTAAATACTCAGCCAGCAGGCATTCAAACAGCGTTGCTGACTGGAATATATGTAGACCAGCAAGCTGAAAATTCTAAGCCTGCACTGCCCTCTTCAGGTCCACTTATAGAGTTCACATTGCTCTGTGACTTAAAATTGGATTTTTGGTAGTTTTATATCAGTTATTGTACATTTAATGTGTGAATGAGTCAGATATAGTGAAGCTGTAATACTCTCTGCCACATTTTGATATGCTGCCCATCAGTCTGTTTGAACCTTGGCTTGTTGTGTCGAGTTTGTATGTCTTTGTGTGTATGTCTTTAGTTATCTAACAGGGGTGCGGAAGGTCTGTTAGAAAAGCTGTTATTCTGTTTACGGTGCAAGTAAAGTTGAAAAAGAATAAAAGAATATGAGTTTATGTTCCTGCTCTGAAGCCTCATTAGTTACATTGCAAAGTTTTCAAATCACAATAATTTATTGGGATTGTATATGATGCCTCAGTTGAAAGTAGTGCTTCACTGGGAACTGGAAGGAAAATAACAAATTCACAAAAACCTGACCTGTCATTGAAACTTTATACATTAAAGCTGACTCTGTCCTCTGCATTTAACCCATCCCTGTTGTGGGAACAGAGAGGCAGAGATTGCTGCAGCCTGTGGGACTCAAACTAGGGAACTTTCGGGTTTCTCAGAATGAAGGTGGCCTGGGTGTGCAGGTGGCGCAGT
Source organism: Jordanella pulchra (assembly GCA_034780135.1). Taxonomy (NCBI): domain Eukaryota; kingdom Metazoa; phylum Chordata; class Actinopteri; order Cyprinodontiformes; family Cyprinodontidae; genus Jordanella; species Jordanella pulchra. The sequence continues at coordinate 3,819 of JAUZNJ010031942.1, read as the reverse complement.
GGTTAGTGTGCGCTCCCATGTACAGAGGCCTTAGTCCTCGACGCGGACGACCCAGGTTTGAATCCAGCTTGTGGTCCTTTCCCACATGTCCCTCCCCCTCTCTCATACCCCCTTTCCTGTCAGCCTACTGTCAGAAAAACAAGCCACTAGTGCTGTAAAAAGCTCAAAAAAAAAAAAAAAGAAAAGCCTGCTTCAATCACTAGGTCACCTTTACCAAAAAAGATCAAGAAACAAAGTTTGTCTCAGAACAATGATGAAGTTTGGAGCAAACCTAGGATATAAAACATCATTTTAAGTTCAAATAGTTGCCCTCATTTAGAAATTGACAGAGTAAACAAATACAAACCAAAGAAATGGCCAGAAAGGAGGGCGTCTTAAGAATCTTTATTCTCATTGTGGATTCATGATAACAATTTTGTTGAGACACTCAGCTTTTTAAAAAAACATATAAACTGTAGAACACAGAAAATATTAAAAAAGTTTGCGGAGAACCGAACATCCTTAAAAGTCTGTAGGAAGTCTTTAAAAAGAAAGCGATAAAAATACATCAAATGGTTTGGCACAGCAGGAGAAAAAATTGAAAATTTAAGATTTAATTCTTGAATTTGTCATAAAATCTTTAGCTTTTTATAAAGGATTGCATAGTGGAGAATTACTTCTAAAAGAAAAATACCTTAGTGTAAAAACCTCACTTTTACAAACATACACAAGTTACAGCTGTATTTCCAAACTCCAAAATTTTCCAGTAAATGTTGTTGGAGCTACAGTATGTTTCAGACATGGAAAGAGCACCATTTCATAATTAAATAACCAAACTAGATGCACCTTAACGGGCTTTGATAGAAGACTCAAAATACTGAAAAGAGGAGTAGACTTTGATCCAGGGAGCCCTAGCAAAAAGGAGCTACTTTTTTTCCCATGACAGCAATAAGTAAAGCTCCTAATTGCAATAACTTCTACACACACTCACTGCGCAGGACTACACTGCTGAAGAATGAGTATGAAGCATGCTCAAACTTTGCTGCATGTTAAGTAAAACTTGAAAAATATAGTGCTTCTTCCATAAAGAGCTGCAACCTGCTCCATAAAATCAAGGCCTGAGTTGCTACTGACATCTCTCTCCTGCACCGCTGGAAATTGTGAATTTAAATTGATTTATAGAACACTTTATGCAGGGGTGGCCATGAAAACAAAGAAAGATATTTACTCTTTTTTTTGTTTTGTTTTTTTGGTTTCTGTCACAAAATATACAGGCTTGAAGAAGAAAATGAAAACAGTGTTTAGATGATCTATTGGCAATTTCATTTATGAGTCTAAAAATGCAGCTTTATTTTGAAAATGAAAAAGCATTTCTATTACTGTTTACTCTGTACATCTTTGAATTTCCAGTTTCAGACAGAGTCCTGTTGCCTCTAGAAATGCTCTGCAATCATTTAGTGAATCAAAGATGGAAAAGATGCTGAGTGCAGAGAGATGGTGAACAGCTTTGTTTCATGGTGTGGAAACAATAATCTGATCCTGAATGTCAACAAAACAAGGGAGATGATTGCAGATTTCAGAAGAAACAGAAACAAGTTAAATCCTGATAACATCATGGGAGAAGATGTGGAGGTGATGGAGGAGTAAAAATACCTTGGTGTTCACCTGGAGAACAAACTAGACTTCACAAATGTGAAGCCGTCTACAAGAAGGGACCGAGCAGACTGTACTTCCTAAGGAAGTTTAGGTTCTTTAGCATTTGCAAAAAGATGCTGAATATTTTCTATAAGTCTGTTGTGGAGAGTTTGATGTCTTCCTCTATCATCTGCTGAGTAAACAGCATCAGAGCAAATAACTGAAAGAAGCTTAACAAGCTAATAAAGAAGACCACCTCTGTTCTAGGAACTCCTCTGGGACCTCTGGAGATGATTTCACAAAGGATAATGATTCATAAAGTGAAGACGATTATGGACAACAGAGATCATTCTGTTTAGAAATTATTAAACAACAACAGAGTGTCTTCATTAAGAGGCTTCTCCAGATCTGGTGCAAGACAGACCTCTACGGGAGATTCTTCCTACCTACAGCTATTAACACCTACAGCAACTGGTTAAGAGAAAACTAAAATATATGAGGTACTACAGTGTTTAATTTCCCTTTGGGATTAATAAAGTATTTTTGTATAGAATTTAATTTAATTAATTGATTTCAGTTAGAAAACTGGGACACATTTGTTTCCATAGATGAGAGTCCTGAAAGTGACCAATTTAGATTTTTAGAGAGTAAGATATTAAGTTATATAGATGAATAAGGCCTAATAAAGTTCAGCCATCCTGAGCTAGAAGCAGTAAGCACTGGCATATCCGAGGGGTCGGACTTCTTCTTACAGGCTACAGTGGAATCCTAAGATCCAACAGAACACATTCATACAGGACTTATTAATAAGTGCTCTGCACTGCAGTGGACAAAGACAGCCGGGTGATGTCAGTGCTGCACAGATAAAGACAGTAGTACACTGACAGATTAGCATTTCTGAGATTTCTGTTAAAGGATGAATTAAAATGTAATATTCAAACCTTGATTAATGGTGAATGATCAGGTTATGTAGGAACATATTACAACTGTCATCATAGTAACTATTAAGTGACAATTTTGTCAGTACAGTAAAACATAAACACTATATTTCATTTTATTAAAATCTATATTAAATGTGAGAATATGATCACTAAGCTGTGTTCTTGTAAGATCTTAGTTTAAAGACCAGCTGAGAGAAAGATCTAGAAACAACTGAGAGGGTATGAAAACAACATCTGGATTTACGCTCCTCGGTTGTCATGGAAACATACCTGCTTCTCAGCAACGATCATCAGTGAATGCAGCCAGAAGTCTGCCTACTGAAGACTGAAATGGGGATACAGACAGAGAGGCAGTGCATTTTATCAAAATTTCATTATTAGAAGCTATTAATTTTGCTCCACAGGAAAAGGAGGTAGGAAGCATTACATCATCATTGAGCTTCCCATGTAAAACATCTGGACATGGTACCTAAAGCATGTGTCCACTCCAAATAACTATCAAATAGAAAAGTTATTCTGTGGGATTAATCTCTTAATTGCTGTAGTAATGTGGCCTTTAATCCACATTATTTTGAAACAGTTATTAAGTTTTTTATGGTAGTTTTATGATTATCTGGTCTTTGTGTTTTTGGCTTCCACTTTGGTTTTCTATTTGGATTATTTTAACTTTTTATCCCTGGAAGGAAGAATGATAAATTGGATCACTGTGAGTTTAATGTTCTTTGCTTTTTCCAGGAGGTTTTAATATACTTCATCCAGATTTACTTTGTGAGAAACTTGAGAAGACTCAGGTGGAGACATCAACAATTGCCTGGATCAAAGACTACCCCTATCAATGAGGTATTTTTTCATATTGCTCCCTACCAGCAACTGCAAGCCTTCAGTGAGTCATATCAGTCCATCCTGTATCAAAATACCCAGGATTAAGACCTTTACTTTCTTTCAATATTTAAAATCTGGCTTCTTTCTCTCAATAGCTGAACTTCATCACCAGAACCCAGGCAAAGCTGTTTTCAGTATAAAAATAAAGGCAAGTTTTCTGTGTCTGTAATATTGTTGAAAAAGTGCATGTATATATAAAATAGCATGTCTAGAAATACTATAAGACAACCTGGTGACTCATTGATTGACTGTGTAAACTATAGATCCCCAATTATCCATTGATAATTTGAAATATTTTAGGGGAAAACCTGGTCTGATTCGGAGAGACGGCATTCATCCCACTCTGGATGATGCAGCTCTTCTTTCTAGGAATCTGGCCAAA
>JAUZNJ010031941.1:0-13941 GCA_034780135.1 Jordanella pulchra | reverse complement strand
ATATATAATTTTGTATATTACCCTCTCAAGTTAAGGGACTCCAAGGAGTTTTACTGTACATTCAGTCTTTCACTCACTCCACAAGCTGCATAACAGCCACAGCTGCCCTGGGACACACTGACAGAAGTGAGGCTGCCATACACAAGGGCCACTGGGCTCTCTGACCTGTTGCAGAATAAACTTCTGTATCCTACACTATTGTCGCCCCACAGCAGTGGGTATTTACTGTGTGTCATCTATAATATTTAATATGACACTATATATAAAAAAAAATATTTCTCTTAAAACCTAGTATTCTTACACATTATGTTTAGATATATGCATTATACATCTTATGTTTTATTATTTTGAATTCTAATCCAGTTAAGATCAAAAACTCAGAAAGTATGCATCATCATCTCTCTGACTGCTCCCTGCTATTAGCGAACAGGCATCTTCATTGGCTTAACCGTTTGTGTTTGGAATAACCTCACTTCCTTTGGGGGACTCCCACATGACCCGCCTTCTTCTTTCATGTGTTAAGCGAATTATCTGGTTCTTTTTTCCCCGCAGAACTCCTGACGGTGGATCCAGACAAGAGGATTAAGATGTGCGGCCTCCGTTACAACGCCTGGCTCCAGGATGACAGCCAGCTGTCCTCCAACCCACTCATGACCCCCGACATCCTCGGCTCCTCCACTGCCTCCGTCCACACTTGTGTCAAAGCCACCTTTAATGTAAGAAAGCAATGATAACCAGTAAGAAACTCGCACAAATAACAGTCTAAGATTTTACTTAGAAGAGTACGAAACGACTGCACAAAGATCAAGAAACGCAACAGATGAAGCTTGAAGCAGGGTATATTTGGACTTCTCTTATAAAACCATCTTGCTTCAGATATTGCTAAATGTTTGGGTTCCGTATCTACCACGGTTGCACATCTACAGATCTTTAATTATAGCAATAGTTTGGATTTTATTTAGTTTAATTTTAATCAGGTTCCCCAGACCTGCAAAGGAAAAACATTGCCAAAGCAGGCTGCTTCCACCATGTCTTATAGTGAGAATGGTTTATTCAGGGTGATGTTCAGAGTTAGTTTTCTGTGTCACATAGCTATATGCTAAACTGTGTTTACAGTAAGAAAAAGCAGTCCTAACAAAAACAACAGCAATCTTTGATCATATGTCGATGTAAAACACGTAGGACCAATAAGAAAAGTTACTGTATTGAGAATTATTAAACCAAGAGATTAGTTAGAAAAAGAAACCCTTTACAGATAATCCAATATTCACCCCCCCCCTTTTTTTTGTTTGACAGGCTTTTAACAAATGCAAACGAGAAGGTTTCCGCCTACAAACAGTGGACAAGGCGCCACTAGCCAAGAGGAGGAAAATGAAAAAGACAAGTACCAGCACAGAGACCCGCAGCAGTTCCAGCGAGAGCACCCATTCCTCCTCCTCTTCCTCCCAGTCTCAAGAGAAGACATTAACAGAGGGCGAACCCAATCCACAGCCTTGCAACAGCCCCCCTGTCAACGCGTCAGGGACCGAAGAGACAGACTCTGGAGACCAGACAGCACTTTCAGCCTTTCACTTCACAGAAGGACAGTGAGACAAATTCAGATGGAGTGTGGATTTAACTTGTGTGATGACAGCTATCCTCTTTGTCTTCATCCCTGGCAACTTTCTGCCTCCAGCTTTATTGCATGGACGCCTGCATGTCACCAGAACCGAGCATGCAGCAGGCGCAGCAGCTTGAACCGTAATACCAATCAATCAATCAATCAATCAACATTAGCAATAGCCTCTCCTTTCTTTTTCTCTGACTTTCACTCTTCCCCCATATCAATCAGGGACTGAACCAGGCAGAATTTATCATTGTTTTCTCAAGGGCTGCCCCACTGTCCCTGGTCCAGCAAGATGGAAGAGAGAGACATCTTATCCTTGTCATAAAATCAGGATCTCTGGCCCCTCCTCGTTCTCTGTATTTCTCCATGTCTCTGGGCGTCTTTTTTTTTTTTTTACAGGGAATCTTGTAGTATTTAAACCATAGAGGTATTGTATTTTTTCCATCAAAGGGAGATAAGATGCGTAACAAAACCTTGGGTCAAATCACTTCTTTAAGAAGCCTCTGTGAGATGGAGCTTTTATTTATATGTGAATTTTAGACTTTAATGTATTTATGAAAGGCTATATTGTTAACTTATTTATGGTTCCAAACGAGCCTGAAAGAAATAATGGATACAGTAAGTCTTTAAAAAACATATTTTCATGGAAGTTTGGTTCGTTATTCCCAGTTTTTTAAAAATTAGTTTTAAAATCATTTGTACCATAAAAAAATAGAAACATTGTGTGCCTAAAAAAGGCAAACATGTAAATAATTTTAGAAAGTAGTTTCTACCAAATAGATACATTCATTGTTGTCTTGAGAGCTCTGAAGCCTGCAGGGGTGCGACGCTAAGAGCAGACATTACTTAAATGTACTTCATAACCTAGCATGGTCGGCTGTTTATGTGGTCCTATCCTCAGGTCAGCAGCATTTAGCACAGTAGCCAGTTTATCCTTGGGTTGCACTTTGTTGTGCTTCCCACTACAGCCAGTTAGATCTTTGGCCCAAATGAAAAACCAAGATTCAAAAAATATGAGATGAAATAGAAACTTGCTCTGATTGAGGATTGAAATGGGCAGTTCCAAGTGGTCTCCTATTCAGAAATGATGAAATTCAATATCTTAGTTACAGGAAGGTTGTTTGTTCGTACTAAAATTGCTGCTGAATCAAGAAATAGCTGTTGTCCAGCTACGAGTGAAAAGATGGTGATTTATGAGGAGGCTGCTAGGAAAAAAAATAAAAAATCAAGTGGCTTTCTTAAGTCTTTAAAATGATTTTCTGTCTGACAAAGTTCAGATCGCTTGCGGTACTTGATGCTTACTAAATCTATCATATTCCATTTCATGTATGAAATAAGGAACCATGCAGATATTTGGTTGGTGCCAAGTTTCAGTGCATGTTATGATGTGAACTGAAATATTAACTTTCTTCCCCTTTATTTATGGCCTTAAAGGCAGACTCCTACTTGATTCAGTTTGCATTTGTTTATTTGCACATTTAAAGGTCCCCGATTCAAATTGGGACCTCATTTTTTTCTGAGTTGTTATAAATATACCAAACACAGTTTTACTGGAGATGCACCGATTAGAGCCGTGTGCTTGACTTACTATCTCCGGTTTTTCTGCTGATTTTTATCAACTCCCATTTCTTTATAACAAGCTAAAATAAAGAAAAAACAAAGACAGCACTGAAAATATCTGTTTTAAAGCTTTCTTATCATGTTGTATTATTAGGGTTTACTATTTAAAAAAAAAGCAAAAATGATAACTGATTTTAAACCCCTTGAGCATGGCGACCATTTAAAAAAAACAAACAGCAGGGCTGATGACATTCAGCATTTCCATAACAGACAGAGGTTGACAGCTAAGCTAGATCCAACAGAATAACTAGCAGTGCTCTGCTAAGCTTTTCTGTTACTTGCTGAAAGTCTTGCTCTCTCTCTCTCTTTCTCAGCTTGAATGAACCGTAGTGTTGAGTGGGGTTCTAATGGGGCAAGTCTCAAATGAATTTTTATTGAAAAGAGAGAGACCTTAAATCTTTCCTGCTCAGCTCTGCTGATAATTCATCCAGGCACGAGTAGAACTGTATTTTTAATGGGCAAAATATAGGCAGACATTGATTTGGGTGGTATAGACACAGATTAAAAAAAAGAAGCCCATTTAATCTTTTAAGAGTCAGACTTCATTACATCTTGTGTGTCGTTTTCTTTTCAACACCGTTTTGCATTTTTGTGCTTCTCCTTTTCAAAAATTTCATCACCTTACTGCTACTAAAAAACGGCTAACTTTGAGTTCTCATCATTCAGTGAATGCAAAGAGTGGTGGTGGTGTTGTCGTGACCTTGTAGCACTCTGTGTTATGTATTCACTGAGTGGGAAAAGGTGGGATTTTTGAGCATCCCATTGCTCAGTGGAGACAAAACTGCAAAGTTGAACTTATTGCAGTAACCAGTTGATATCTCTGTAATATTTAGACTGAGGTGAAAATCAAAATGTACAAAGTCCCAGTGTTTTAGTCAATAGATTTGGCCATTTTTAATACTCTGCTGTGTTAGATATTACGTGTCTCTTTCAGCTACTAAGTTAAATACTGTATTTTATTGATTTATATACCGGGGTATATAAATCAAATGTGAAACATTATCCTTGAGCTTGACTATTGTGTTTATTCAAACACGCTCTCACCATCGGCCATTTTTATGCACTCCTAATCTGAACCAAAGCATTAACTTAAAGGTAGCTGCTTTAAACTGCATGAAAAATATTTTCTTTCATGCAAATATGCAAAGAAGTGCTTCATTTATTGTTTGATATGTGTTTTTTAATCAAGATTGTTTTTACTTTTTTTTTTTTTTTAACATTAGACCTTTCTTGTTTTCTTCCTAATATCCACATCCAGCACACCCTCATGCCTAAAACTATGCATCTCCTTTTGCCGCTGTGTTGCTTTTATCTTTAAAAAAGAAAAAAAGATCAAATTGAATGGGTTTAAATATAAAATGGCTTAGCACAATGTACATGTACTGTGCTTTTTCGTTTTTCATCCAATAGCATCAACCATAAAAGACGAAGCAAAGTGCGGATCTGTTGCCCTTATAAAAAAGAGCCGGGATACTTGAAACTAAACACTACAAAGCTCTTGTCTAAGTTAGCTCGCATGAGTTCCCCGTTGCTGCCTCATTAAGCCTCTTCTTTTGTTTGGGTGTATTAATAGCTCAAGTGGAGGAAGAGGAAGAGTGTCCTATATTGAGCTCTCCTCTGGGAGCCGTGCTCTATTAACTGATGTGCTGCACTGCTGTTTGTTCCAAAGAAAATACCGTACTCCACTCTGTCTCTATGGGGCCAGGCTTCACTTTGTAGGGAAGAGAACAGTGCGTCACATTAAAGGCAGAGTTTGATTCTGGCATCTCCTGGGGATACCCCCCCCTTTGGATGAGCAGCTTGTTTGCTGTCCTGCTATAAAACATAAGAGACTGTGATAAAGAGTAACGTAGTACTTTTCTTGTGTTTGATGCGCTTGCAAGTTGAATTAATTTTCCTCTAGTGCTTCCTCTGTTTTAAAGTAAAAAATGTCAAACCTGATGGAGCTAATATTTTTATTTACTTTTTTTACAGTGACATTTTTAAATCCAAGCACTGTTGAACCCGTCTTTTTGGTTACATGTTGTGGTGTTAAGGAAACTGCTTCAGATCATTTCTCTGTGACTCTTACGGAGTCACAGAGAAATGTTGTTTTTTTTTTAGGTACTGAACGCAGATCTTTACTGTAGATTGTTGGACTTTGATTTGATTTAAACGAGGTAAGGCATAAGTATACAGAGAGTTGATGATGGTGCCGAAGTGCCCAAACTTGTTTTGATGTTTTAAAACAGCATGGCCCTTTAATAAAGTGATTCTCCTATCAGAATTACTTGAGGATTCCTTGAACGACTACAGTAGTATTTTTTTTTTTTTGCCTCAGGAAAAAAAGGGGGATTTTAAAATTGAAAGAGGCGTATCCTGTGTATTTATTGTTGCAGTATTTAATAAGGGAACCACTTTCATCAACCTGAGTTTGTTACAACTTCTTTGACTGAGATTTGGAGAATTATTCTTAATGTCCGTTTTTGTCAACCGCGTTGCTGTTTTTGTACTGGAAAGGTGTGATTTTCATGTTTACCTGACAAGGTGAAGTAGTCAAAATAATGTTGTTTTTTGTCTTGTTGGCTGCCGATGTACATAAGAGAAGAAAAACTTCAACCAGTGCTTCTTATTAGGTATCTGGATTTCTTTTTTAAAATATAAAATTGACTTAAAATAGATAAGAATCCATGGAGCACAGCAGTCTAAATAATGTCATAACTCAATGCAAAAGCAGCCATTTGATGGTTACAAAATGCTAACCTCTTCCAAGGCGTTGTTGTGACATAACTTGTATATTTGAAGAGAAACTGTGTAGTTCTGCATGTGTAGTTCGAAAGAATGTGAGGCGTTGTCTCCGATCTGTCATATTGCATGTGCTGCCGCTCGTTTCTGGTTTTTACTTTTTAGTGTCAGAAAGTACTGTAGCAGCAGATCCCTTTGGAATTAAGTAAATATGTGACATAAAAGAAACAAAGCCAAGCTTTAAGGGGAAAATGTGGATTCATTTATTTATTTATTTTTTATATAAGAATGAGAAATGATCCCCTTTGAGATGTTGGATTAATATATTTTACTTGTTTATCTGTCTGTTCCTGTTCATGGCTGTTCTGTAATATAAACCTCAGTACTTTCACCTTATATAAGTATATACTTTGTGCTTATCTGCTTTGTAGAGCACTGTGGAGATCCTCTTTTTTTTCCCTTCAGATTATATTGGTTACTTTAGGGACAAAAAAAAAACTTGTACATTTCTTGAATAAAATGCTTTATAAAGGCTGACTACATCTGCACAATACTTTCACATCAGACTTTGAATCATTGTGTCTTCATTCTTTCTCATTTTATTTTGTGATAAATTAATTAATTTTAATGAAATAATTTGAAGATTTTTAATAGATTAGCTAGACAGAAATCTGTCTATTGAGAAGGATATTCTGAATTTAGGAACAAGTCTGCGTTACACAAGGAAGTAGCCTCTAGGTGGCAGTGTTTACCAACGAATCTGGTGAGCAGCTTTACCCATATCAAACAGAAAATATATAAATTGTTCAGTGTTAGCAGTTTTTCTATGTTTATAGATGAAAAGACAATTTCTGCTTTTTTTTCTTGCAAAGTAAATTAAAATTGCACACATTTAGTTCTAATTCATTGCTTACATGTGAGAGGAATACAATGATGCAGAGGTGTCTATAAGGTTATTACATATACATGGTGAATTGTTGATTTATCAACACAATGTTAAGGCATTTAAGAGCAACAGCAGACCTAAATGGGAAAAAAAAACTGTTTTCTACGATCAATAAAATCTACCTGCAGCTTTATCCAATAACCATGTTTTCTAACAAAAGAAAAAAGCATCTATACCAAAGTCCTACTAACAATATATCTACTAGTTATGTTATTATAATATAATTTGATCAATTGAAAACAGCAAGTTTTTCCAAAGGAAAAAAAAAAAACATTGCCTAAAAACTGTCAAACTTGCATCTAACATTCACAGTTTTTATTCTTATTAGTTAGATTGTTTTGTGTTCCTGAACGGTAAAGGCTGAAGAACATTGTAGACTAATCAAAGTTAAGCACTTTAAGGTGGGTGGGGGTTGTCCTTTAACATGTCAACAGGAGAGGGCTCTCTTTCAGCTTGAGCTTTTCCTAAAGCCTGAGCATAGGGTCATTTGATGGAATTTAAATTTTTTATTTGCATATTTTTGTAAATGTAACCATTAAATTAAATATACCATTGGACAGTTCAAATCGTTGGAGTTGCATGTTTTTTCCCCATACCTAATTACTTTTCTTTAAGCGCAAATACTTGGAAAAAGTATCATACAGTATACTGAAAATATTACCAGAGCAGCAAAACCAGACAACAGTTTTAGGGGGTAATTATATGGCCAGGTTGGATCAGATGCAGTTTTTAAATTTGTGTTTTTTTTTTAATCATATTTAGATTTGATTACACAGGTTTACTGATTAGGTGACTTCTGAAGACTGGTGGATTTTTCAAAGGTATATTAGGGAACCAAATAAAAACGCACCTGACACTTTTTTTCAGATTTTCAGTTGTAATTATGAGCTTATTTGTGTTGATTTATCACGTGAAAATACCACTAATATCAATTAAAGGTTTCATTTGCATTTCAGCTTAATGTAAATGAGTTTCAGGAGTATTAGTTTTTCACAAGGGCAATGTGTCTATATGAGGGCAGGTCATGTTTTGATTGTAAGGATGATTTCTGGAAGACAAAAAGTATACAGCGGCATAAAATATTAGGAAAACAAAGCAGAGTTGTGTACTCATAGCTTTCAATCCCTCTGCTGTGGTTTCACCCCACTTGCTGCTGTATATGCAAAGGTACAGATGATGCACTTAGAGGGCACTTTTCTCCAGCTAATTTGGCATCACGGATGTCATACAGCAGAAACTCATTACACTGCTTGTAGTCTCTCTGTGGAAGATGTATTTTCTTTGAAATCTCCCCTGCACTAACATGCTATCCATTACTAAACAATGTGTTGTATACTCTGAGTATGTAGATGGGAGATCCACTCTAAAACCCATCACAAGGACTTTAATGAAAACTGATACACCAAAAAAAAAAGACCAGTATACAGACATTAGGAGAACTCTCTACCGCTGAATGAAGAAGATGCACCTATACAAGATATGGTTGGTCGATTTAAACATTCACATATGTTATATACATAGGAGTCCTTCCTTTGTTTTCAAAGATAGTAAGAAACTGACAAAAAAAACCTCACATTTTAAAGTACACTTTGGTTTGCTGCAATTCAGAATGTTTAGCTTTTTTCATTCATCAGTGACTCTTGTTATATTCTTTATTGAAACACCATCAATTCTATTTATTTTCCATGTGATGCTTATAAATACAATAAAAGAAGCCACAGGTACGCCTTTAAAATTTTAGTCCTTTCAAAAAGTTTTATTTCTTGTCAATAATTTAACTTATACTGAAAGCCAAAATAAATAAAATTTGATTACATAAGATCAATAAAATTGCATTTTGATTGGAAACTTTCAAGCATTCAATACTTGCTGTGGGATCCTTTTGCTTGGATTACGGCATCAGTGCGGCATGGTGTGGCGAGGATCACCCTGTGGTTCTTGTTGAGGTGTAATAGAAGCTCTGGTTGCTTTAAAAGAGGCTTTCAGGTAAGATGTAGAGCTAAATGCATCTCAGAAACCCGGTCACTGCCTTTAAAAGAACGTGTCGCTTGCACAGCAGCTTTTTCATCACTCATCATAGTTATGTTCGGCATCATTAGATTCAGTACATTGGAATGGGTTTTAATAAATAACCTCTAAACACTTATTTAACATTTTTCATTGAGGCCACATTCTACATTAGGATGTTGTTTTATTAGTCTGATCTAAATTCTAATCTTGAATCTCCTGTTTTTGAGCTGCTAGTAGAACATCATCATATCTAAAAGAAATAAAGGCTTGAAAACAAACTAAAACTCTGGAAAATGAATCTAGAAAATGTGCTTTGCTTAGGGAAAGGTACGCAACAGAATCGACTACACTTATACCGTGAATTCTTTAGTCATACTTACCACTCAATACACTTTACACTGCAGCCACATTCACATCTTGAACTTGAGGTTAACTTGGGGTTAAGTGCCTTGCTAAGGAGCACATTGTCATATCACAAGGAGAAGTTGGATCCAAACCCAAGAACAAGACCCCCTCTCAAGCCACTGCTCAATTTAAACTAAGTTACTGATGTAATATAATTCTTCAGTTAGTTTCTAATTTATTAAATTGGACAGAAATTGGCAGAGTACTGACCTTTGGGTTACACTCCATCAGTTTTAAACAATCACAGTAGTCTGGGCTACCAGCTCTTGTTTGAAGCTTAGATCTAGAGAGAATCTGAGTAAAGGATTCAAGATATATTTGCATTTAAATTTGTTATTAAGATAATTAGTTGTGCGTCTTGCAGACTCATCATGATAAAAATGAGGTCTAGAAACGGAAATAACGTTTTTTAGAAATTATTTAAACAAGGTAGTTTGAGGTAAAACAAACAAACAGTGGATTTGCAGCTACAGCACCACATCAGTGTATACGGTGGTTGGTATGATTTATTACGACTCCATGGTGTCTTAAAGTGCGTGTTCTGCCCAATAGCGACAGACTTTTAGGAGATCAGTAAATCATGTTGGTCTAAGAAGGTTGTTTTAGTTTTTTTGAAGATGTGGTGATCCTGATAATCTTTGGACCTTTTAAACTTTTTTACAATGTTTCATATTTGGTAGCTGGGTTTATGGCCATCTTAGAAATCCACATTGAATTAAATGATAATATTGCTTTGAAACAACTTTTTGTATGAGAGGAGGATGATGGAGACTTAACCAAGAATAATTTTCAGACAGCTTTACCGTCCAAGCAGATTGCGTAATATTTGGATTTATGATTATAATCTGATGTTTCTTTTCTGTTTAATGAGCAAAGAATTGTGGTTTATAAATTTTCACTATAGGTTATTTCTGATTTTTTTGTGATTTAAAGCTAATCTTCACTTCAACCAGTTTTCTTAATGAAATAAAACAGGTTTTAAATTTCTACATTTAAAATGCTCCAAGGCCTTTTTCCAATAAGAGCTCATATATTAAGTCAAATATTTACAGGGTATGAGGTATTTGAGCATGTTCTATTACTGTATGATTTCTTTTAAAGTTGTCAGATAGGGATAAATTGTTGTTTTGCTTTACATTAGAATACCATTTAGTTTTGCAGTTAAACAAGACAGAAGATGATACTTTATTTGTTATCAAGTTATCATTTCCAATAAATCCGTTTAAGAAACAAAATACAAATTAAACTTTGTGTGAATAAGATGGATAAGTTGATTGATCACATTAGTTTCCCCGTTTCCTTTTTGAAGCAGCTGCTTTCCTGCTGTCCTCTTGCACTTCTCTACACTCAGGTAGATCAGCAGGGGGTGGGTCTGTCAGTGTCATACTGGCAGGTAGCAGCTGCAGATGGGGGCATCATTACACCAATGATTTGAAGTTTTTATCAACCGTTTTTCGAGAGGGTCGGAGACCGCCCTGTTGGAGACCGAGTCAAGACAGAATAAAAACGCTGTCGATACCAAGACTGATCTCCAGTACTACAACACTACTGTTTCTTAATGAGGATGAGATCAGTAGCATTATGTTTGTTGGAGTCTCCATGAAAAGTGAAATACGACCTTAATAATACTGTTAAGAAAATCAATGAGGGTGAAACTTTTTGGTCCTTTTTGGCCGTCTGATGTCACTCTGTTTGGCTGTTTGGATACCGGCTTTCAGTGCCCATCCAGTATGGCTTGCTAACATAAAGCTTGCTAGCAAACATGGCTTCTTTCCAGAAAGATGTCATTGGTGTAGACACTTGTCAATCAAACATGTCTGACCAACAGGGAAGCACCCGCCCCTGTGAGATGTTTGTGTAAAAATATCTCAATTAATAAGAAAAAACACTCCCAAACTCACTGCAAAATACACAAATAAATAAATAAATAAATAAATAAATAAATAAATAAATAAATAAATAAAATTAAAATCACTTCAAATTGAAAAAAAAATTATCTTAATTTTTTTTCCCATTTGAACTTCTTTTCTATTTGTTTGAAAAACGGTGGATTGAAGCAACGTTTTTAGGGTTGATTTAGACACAAATTTCTCTACTCATGTATCGCCCAAACACAAAAGATTCTTTCAATCAAAAAAAACCTTTTCAATAAAAAAAGCATTCAAATCCGTTCATTTAGTCTCAAAAATATTTTTACATTCAAAAACTTTCTTTTTATGATTGAAAAACTCTTTCTTTTCTCTGACGACACTTTTTTTATTGCTATAGTTTGTCTGAAACGATTTATTTTTTGATTGAAATATAAATGCACACATACCCTACCCACTACATGGTTTAGACAAAAAGAAAAAAAAAACATTGCTTCAGTTAAAAGGTTGCTTTAAAGAAAAATATCTTCACTTTTATCAAAAAAATGTGAGTCAAAGAAAATCAGTGTTCATGTGTATTATTTTGAGTCTCAATTATATTTGGCACCTTGTTATGCTCTGGTGGCCACTCCAGCCGCCTGCAGTGGGCAGGGTTAGTGATGACAGGTGGTTATTGAGGGCTGGATCTCACACTGATGGATCTAAGCGTGGCCTGTACTTGGATTGCCTGGCCTGCCTCTACATAGTGGGGCAGTCACTGTCATAAGTAACAAATGAAGACATTCATTTTTGTACATAAACTTGACTATTTTATAGAATGTTACCATCTTGTAATTATTTAGTTAGATAAACGTTGCTGTTTATGTAAGTATTACTATTTATCATATGTTACTGATTTTAGGTATCAACTATACCATTATTTTTTAGTTTTTTTATGCTGCTTTGATTTTTAGAAAATTACATCTTCACTTACGATTGAAAAGAATTGCCTTTTAATATGTTTTGTGTGTATAATTAACTCATCAGTCCAGCCAAGGCTGTTCCTAAAGCTTTATTTACTTTGACATAAAACTACAATGAATAAGAAAATGTTTAATTCAATTCAGTCTCAATTCATTTTATTTGTATGACACCAATTCAAAACATTTGTCATCTCAAGGCACTTTACAGAGAATATTCAGTTGAGTCAAACAGTCTGCCTGTGCTCCAAAGATTCTCCAAGAACAATTTCTATGGAGCCGTTATGTTAAAATGTTTGTCACAAATAATCGTCTTTAAAATACTGGTAATTAATTTCAATTGGGTTAAAATGTTAAGCTTCTGAAAATGAAAGAATTGTGTAGGAGACATTGAACATCCCAGGGTGTGATATATTTATCTAGATTTAATGAGGAACCTTCTAAAAATGTAAACTATAAATGCTTCAGTAATTCTCATTTGGCCTCGGCAACTTAATGATGCCTTAAAATATGTAGAAAACAGTTGCTGGGGAGTGAAGAGTCAGTTAGAGTAGGGAGTGAGAATAACACAATGATGGATTAACCACTAAAACACGCATAACCATGAGGCTGTACCTAATCGGATCTTTTTTAAAAAAAATTAACTTGCATTGTTCTGTTATTACCATGATGTGTTTCCATTCAAATTTGCAGTGTTTCTATTAACACAGATCAATGATGGAGGAAAGTTTTCATTAATGTGTTGCAATCAAGGAAGCTGTTTTTACATTAACATGTCAGTTAGTAATGCTGTTGTTGCTTCCAGCTTTATGTAAATAATCAGAAAAAATCTATAAACAACGAAAATAAAACCCCCCTGTGAACTGTTTGACCTTTTGCCACATTTCAGGCTTTAAACATAAGACTATAAAACAGTAACTGATTGTGAAGAATCAACAACAAGTTGGACACAATCATGAAGTGCACCAAAATTTATTGGATATTTCAAACTTTTTTAAACAATAAAAACTGAAGTGGGATGTGCAAAATTGATCGGCCCCTTTAATTTTAGTCAGCAAACTCTCTTTAAAAGTTCAGTTAGGATCTCTGAAAGATCCAATGTTCGCCCCAATGATGGATGATGATGGTAAATAGAATCACCTGTGTGTAATCAAGTCTTCGTATAAATACACTTGCTCTGTGATCGTCTCAGAGGTCTTCTTAAAGCACACAGAGCATCATGAAAAACAAGGAACACACCAGGCAGGTCCGAGATACTGTAGTGGCAAACATTAAAGCTGGATGTAGATACAAGATTTCCTAAGCTTTAAACATGCCAAGGAGCACTGTGCAAGTGATAACATTGAAATGGAAGGAGTATAAAACCACTGCAAATCTAAAAAAGACCTGGCCGTCCCTCTAAGCTTTTGGCTCAAACAAGGAGAAGACTGATCAGAGATGCTGCCAAGAGGCCCGTGATCGTTTTGTTCCACTTCATGATTTTGTCCCACTTGTTTTTGATTTTTCCACAGAATTACAATTTTATATCTTTATGTTTAAAGCCTGACCTTTGGCAAAAGGTAGAAAAATTCAAGCTGGCTGAATACTTTAACAAGGCACTGTAAATTGGAAAGCAACTGGACTTTCGCTCAGTTATGAAGATGTTTGGACACCTAACCAGGAGTCTTTGTCAGTTCTATTGGCTCGCACCAGAGCAATCTATAGTTGAAACACTGATGAATTTAAGCCAGGCATGTCCAACCTCGGTCCTGGAGGGCCGCAGTCCTGCAGGTTTTAGAGGTTTTCCTGCTTCAGCACAGCTGA
>JAUZNJ010031940.1:0-13941 GCA_034780135.1 Jordanella pulchra | reverse complement strand
GACATTAATCAAGATATGTTAACTATATAGAAGTTAAACAGAGACGCAACAAAGAGAAAAACTTAAGAAATAATAATAAATGCTTTTATTTATAGTTACAAAATATTAGGATAATAACTCAAACTATACAAACTATTTTGTCACATCATAATAACAACAGTATAAAAAACGAATAAACTAGTAATAATAATAATAAGTTCACAAAACATGATTTCCTTTTTAAATGAACGTTCCTTGCCGTCACCTCTGGACGGCAGCAAAGACAAATGAGTTAAATGACCAGAAATGACGCGGACGGAAGAAGAAGCAACCCCAGAAAACTGTTAGGATTGTCCTCATGACGAAGGAAAAGTCTGAGTGAAATGGAAAATGAGCGGAAAAAACTGCTTGTAATTAAAGTCACAAGTTGTCATGTGTACTCTGTATAATAGGAGGGAAGTGTTCTGGTGTACAGTGCGGATCTGTTGCATTCTCTTTGCGTCTTATTGGTGCTCCTCTGCTGTTTGCGCATTAAAGTTGAACTAAACTGTAAACTTTGTTCTAATGGAGACGTTCGAGTCCTCAGGGGACTCTTGAGAATTGAAGGTGGAATTCGTCGACAGAAGAGCGTTAAAAGCGAAAATATACTTTTAAAATGTATTAGGAGGATACAGACAGCTATGGCAGACAGAAGGACTTACAACGTCGTGATTTTGGGTGTGGGATTTTTGTTTATTTTCACCGCCTTCACCACCTGTGGAAACGTGGAAGTAAGTTAAAAAACTAAAGTTAATCTGTCTTCTTATTTTCAGTCTGTTTTTTCCTCAAGTGCTTATTTTAAAGTTTGAAGACAAGGAAAACATATCTTAAAACTTTTACTGTGTGATAAATCGTGACCATCCAGCGTGCAGTTCCCAGCTGTCATAACTTATTTTGGTCCCAACCGGAGTTATATGTTTGGGGGATAAAACAAATAAGAAAATTGGTCTTCTGATGTGTTGTGAGGAGGAGTTAGTCAGGCGCATCTCGTGCTTCTGATTTTCTTAAATGGCAGTGAAATGATCAAACAGGATGCATGACCCCATGCTGTTATAGGCTGCTTTCTACCCTTTTGATAAACTGAATCCCGTTTTTATTTTAATTGCAGCAAACTGTGGTGAAAAGCCTGAACAACTCAACTTTCAGCGGTAGTGGTTACCACAGGTAAAAGAACCCAAAAACGATTTATTTAACATTAAAACATACATAGAGACAGTAACTGTTTTTTTTCTTTTGCTTCTTCTACAGTCTAGGGATCATCTATGGGATTTTTTCATTCTCCAATCTGCTTGCACCAACTGTTGTCACAGTAATTGGAGCAAAACTGACCATGTTTTTAAGTGGCCTACTTTACAGGTAAATCTGCCTGTCCTGATTGTAGAATTTACAATGAGAAGTTCACAAATTGTTAAACACATGGCTCACAAATATGCTTTTGTTCAGTGGTTACATCGCAGTATTCATCATGCCCTCTACTTGGTCATTTTACCTGACATCTGTTCTCATCGGTATGGGAGCAGCCTGTAAGTTCCCATTACTTAAACTGTGTCCTTATATTTCACACTTAAGTTTGAATTGTTTGTACATGTCTTGTTGGTACTAAATAAGCTATATTTCATAATCCTTTCACGGGAAATTGTATAAATATTAGAGTATTGTTGACTGACTAATAAAAACATTAAAACTGTGTAAACATTTTATAAACCGATTATTTAAAAAGAAGAAAAATGCCTGAAAAAGCCAGAAAATATGACTTTCTTACTTTTTATAACCCGAGAAAAGAAAAGAATGTGGTTTTGGGGTATTCTTACCATTCACATGTATATGTTTTTAGATCAGACTAAGACTGGAAGTTTTCTGCAAAAGTTTACATTTATTGTAATTTAATCTGATCTTAACAGGGTCAAAATCAAGATATATGATCAAACACTCCTCAGAAAGTTGTAGGGAAATTCCTTTTTTTTCTAAAGATTTAGTAGCTTTCAGTGTAGTTTTTCTTACAGAACTGTTTGTTTTCAAATACTTAGCTTCCAGCACCAATATAACTGAAGCATTGTCTATACACTACAGGTTAGGGTCATTCCAGAAACGCCTTTAGTTATTCCAAAATCAGACAACCTGGAATTCCGGAAGCTTTCACGTTATAAAAGGCGTTGGTGTTTTTTGAACATCATAACCTATCTAAGGACAACTATCTCAAACACACATCGCTTCACCACAGCCTTGTTGGAAAATTCTTGACTTTCCTCAAAAGCAAGGTTTTTCCTAGTAAAGCAGAAGGTTTAAAAGGAAATAAAGGCATCCTTTCACACAAGCAAAGTCAGCTTTCCCGCTAGAATTATAAGAAGCTTTTAAATGGCCAGAAAAAGTCAGTGGACAAAATGAAACCTGGTTTCTTGGGAGAAAAAACATCCCCCCAAAAACATTAATTTTTGCGAAAGATCAATGTTTGTAAAAGTTTCACTGCTACCGTATTTATATAAATACCACAGACCTGAAGAAGGTATAAATTTGTTGTTTCTTCTTAGCTTAATTGCTCGCACTGAGGATACACTCTGAAGGAGCATAGAGTGCATTAAAAACAGCTGAAGATATTAAAGTTCGGTGCGACTGCCGCAGGACTTTGCATTCCATAGCTCTGTTTGTCAAGAGAAAATCCAAGTTGTGCTTAATCATGCATGCAGTGATTATTGCGCCTGGAATACGACGATGCTATTAAGAGTACATCCCGAATTAGACCTTAAATGGGTTAGAAACAGTGTCTCCAAGTATAACAGGGTATCTTGAGTTTGCTCAAAAATAGTAAAAATACAGAGGAAGCCCCCTCCTGAGGATTTGAAGGGAAAACATGAAGAAAAAGATAATAATATTCAGAGCAGTTATTTTTTTATGTTGCCTCAAATCACTGCAGTGAGTATCATTTTTATCATGTCTTTGGGCTGTTTTGTATTTAGATGCATAACTTACATATTAAACAATTTAACGTGTCCATTCCTGTCGGCATCTGAGTGGTGAATATATCTTTTTTTTTTTCCTCCCCCGCGACGCCCCACAGTGCTCTGGACGGCTCAGGGGCAATTTCTGGTGGAAAACTCAGAAGCTTCCACGATCAACAGGAACACTGGGATGTTTTGGGCTCTTCTACAGTGCAGGTAGGAAAGTTAAACTCCAGGGCTGCGTTCATACAGTAAATCTGGTAAATCCTTTAAGGTTTGCTGGAAACACATTTTGTTTTAGTATTAATGTACATCAAGATATTGGGATTTATTAGGGAAATAAACATAAATGTAAATATCCATGTGATATTTAAGAATGTATGCTTTCCCATTCAACTAAAAATCTGTTTTTAATTAGTCCATATTGAATATTATGTTTCAAGCTTTTGTCAGTATAGGAATTTATATTTCATTGTGTTTATATAAAGTGCCTAATGTTAAAACTTTTTTCCAGCATTTATTTGACCATAGCTTCCAAATTGTCCGCCCAGAGTAAATAACATTTTGACAGGATCTCTTTCTTTGCTTTTCATTTACCATAATGAGATTTTAATAAATCATTTTGCCAATATTAGTCTCTCCATGCTAAGCCTAAGCATATTAAAAGCTCCTTAAAACTGCAACAGGCAAGTTTTGGCCCCTTCGTTTCTTGGATCCGGCCCATTTCTCATGCATGCTGGCTTGGACAGCTAATTTGTGTTTGCTCCAATTTGCAAATTGAATTAGTATTATAATTACATTGGCTGTCACCTGTGCCAAAGCTCCCAATAGGGCAATGCTAATCTGACTCTGCAGTGATGATCACGGCAGTAATAAACTTATGATTCAGTTGCTCACAGGCTGCAAACACAAACACAGAATGCCGCTGTTAGTAATAATGAATAACCTCTTCCTCCCCTCACTGGGGCTCAGGGAAGGAAACCACATTAATATGGATATTTAATTAAAGACAGAAATAGGTGTAGTTATTTAATAAAGCAGTTTATTTTACTGATCCCCACATTTTTAAAATTTTTTTTTTTGTGTGAAACATTACAGGCAGAAATTCATTTTTCTAGAAATAAAATTAATGTAGGAAACATTTTGTACCACTTCAACATAATTTTTCAAATGGATCACTTATCACCCTGCTCATAATCTTGTTTTTTTTTTTTATTACACTAATCCTAGAAGTGGAAAAAAACACCAATTAAAGGTCACAGCGTTTAAATGGTAAAAAGACTAAAAAGGCTCGATTCATGCAAATTCTGGAATCCACTAAAATTGCAGACCAGGGTCATATTTAAAGGGTAAAATATTTAAAATTTACACAAATGCCTGCTCTACTTATCACTAAGCTTGATGGGATTTTTATCAGTTATGATGTGTCTGCATTTTTTTTAGTTATATGAGAAAACAAGAAGTTGTGATTGTCCAAAATAAAAAAAAAAGAAATTCCATTTATAAATCAAGTTGAAGGGAAAAAAAAGGAATAATCCTGTAATTACTCCCACAAATCTTACTATGCAAGATGGTTCATTATTAAACATACTCTTTACTGACTGACAGGAATAATGTCCCAAGAAGGAGAGTCAGAGGAACAGATAATGAAACTCCTTTAAGAAGGTAAATAAACATGTTGCAAAATATGTTGGTTGTTCAAGGTCAGCTATTTCTAAAATGCAGAGAAAATACAAGCAAAATGGGAGGTTTGAAAAAGAGAAACAACATAGCCAAGAAAAGAAATGAAATATTCATCATAGAAAACTTGACAAAATATCTCTGAAACATTTTAGAACTTCTTTTACTGAGTTTAAGTCCTAAATAGATATCCAGTCCCTGGTTAAGGAAAAAGCCCAAACCAGGATACCACCTCTTCCAAAATAAATTAGACTTAGAGTCTCTCTGTTTCATCCAAAATGTTGATGCTTGCAATCATTAGTCCAATGATCGGATTATTCACCCATCTGCTATAAAGTCTTTGGATCATTTGCAGTTCTGTTTACAGTCTCCTGTTTGTATGCATCATCTAGTGTTACTAAGCATCCTAAAATAAACTCAACTGCTGTTTATTTAGAGCTAAAGATGTCATTCGTTCTTCTTGGTGTCATCTGCAAAAGCAATGTGCAAAAATAACCAGCAGTGCCAAAAGAACAAATGTTATGGCAAAATAAAAATAATAAATTATACAAAAACAGAGAAAGTCAAATCAAACAGAATCTCAAGGATGTTCCTGAATAATGGACATTAAAAAGTCCCTGAAACCAGATAGAAAACAAAATGAAATTTAAAGTCGAGCAATTAGCTCTTTAAACGATGACAATTTATATATTCATAAAAGCTCTACTTGAAAACATAAACTACTTTTACCAACTCTTGTAACTTTTTTTTTTTTTATCTCAGTCTGTTCTTCCTTGATATTAAAAATAATGATCAAACCCTGAACTTAACAGCTTTTCTGTTTCCAAAGTTACTAATGACATCACTAGAAGAAATCGGTCAGCCAGCTTTGTTGTTAATACTGATCGCTGTGATTGCAATGGTCATTCTCCTCCCATGAAGTAGGGAGTTTTTTTTAATTCAGCTGAGCCTAAAAAAGCTCTGCTCTGCAGAAGCAACAGTCACAGAGAGAGTGAAGGTTATCCTCAGAGCTACCCCCATAATTGACTTGAATATATATATCTATATTTATATATGTATGTGTAAGTTATAAAGAATTGACTGCAAAAAATACCCCAAACAATTATTTGCTCTTGGGGAGCCTTCTAGTGCCCTGAGCAGGTACTATGTAGTTGCTTATGCTTTGGGTCGGCTCTTTGCAATGTTTCTCGTCTTTCTCTTTCCTCTAAGATCAATTTTGTTTGTTTTTAACTAGAATCTTCAGTTCTTTCAGCTTTTGCAATAATTTATTCAAAACTCTTCAGGCATAACCACATGATATTAAGTCAACCTAAAACAGGAAACAATCTTCTTTTTTGGAGCTGCGTTTTGCAGCTCTGATATACTCGTGTTGTTTAGTCCTCTCTTAATGGCAAACCTCCAAACATTAAAGTCCATTAATTGCTTATTGAAATATTTTTGCCTCGGAGAGATTTTTAAGCCGAAATGATTTAACGGAAGGCAACAGTGGTTTGCAATCCTCTCAACAAATCCTGTCTGACTACTGATCGGTGAAGTGCAATATTAATGTTTTTTTTTTTGTTTTGTTTTTGTTTTCAAAATACGCCTCTGCAAAAAATATGTGGTTAAAATCCAATTATGTTTTGAGTATTTCACAATGTTTTCAAAAAGGGCTTCCCAGATGAGGGTTATGCACATTTTTAGTCTTTGGCAGACACACAAAAACTTAAAGCAATAACAGAATATTAACATCTGCATGCCACTGTATAAAAACAAATATACACATTTATATTTCTGAAATGTATCTGTCTAAAAAAACACTATAAAGCACATGTAAGGGCTCTGACCTCTAATACATTACAACCCATGTAAGGTATATTTCTGATCTTTATTTTATCCTCAAAATTAACGTATATTCTTTAGGTTTAAACGCTTTTCATTCACATCAATATGCAGCTATATTAGCTTAGTTTAAGAACTAAGAACTGCAATGTTTTTGTTTAACCCGGTTATCTTTTGTTTTTCCCTCCTACATTTTTTTTAGTTCGTAAAAAAACAGATAAAGGAAAATACTAAGGAAAAAAAAAAGCATAGAACTTAACCTGCAATCATGCTCAAGACGACGCTGACTTACTGTTACGCAGCAGTATTTTTTTGCATGATGGCACATTATAGAATTTTTAGAGGAGACAACATTTGCACAGTTCTTTTATCTCATGACAGGCAGATACTTCATTTTGCATTCCGTTGTAGGGATTTCTGTGGCTGCTACGCACCATAAACTTCATACAGAGAATGCTGACACTGGGATAACATGGCATACAGAGAATATATAGTGCACTATATAATATGTAAAGAGCATTTGTGAGCAGGGTGTATTTGTGCAGCAGGTTGAGGTTGGTTAGATTTAAAAGCTCCCTAAAGGAAAGGTGGGTTGCATATTTATGTGGAGTGAAAACAAACATTGTAGCCCTGCTAATGATTAGAAAACACAGCACAACAAAGGCCTTTTCCTTTCATTTATACAGTTATTTTCATTTGCAGTATGCTGTTTGGGAATCTTTACATTTACCTGGACTGGAACGGCAAGTCTGAAATATCAGGTAAGGTCAGACCAGTTGGAGATTATAAGCAAAACGTTGTATGATGATGCAAACAAAGTATAATCAGACAGGATTATATGAGTGGCTGGACATTCTGAATCTGATTTAGCAGGATGGTTTGAAATGATCTGGGACCTTTTCTTAATAAAGCTGTTTATTTCAATCTCAGAGAGCAGCAGGAGGAACATTTTTCTGTTCCTGATGGTCGCTTCCATTCTTGGCACTCTTAGCTTCCTGGCGTTGAGGACGAGCCATCATGAAGAGGAAATGCTGTCTGAAGAGGAAGGGCAGTCGCTTCTCTCAACTCGTACAATGTAAAGGACCCTCCTTTAGATAATCACCCCTTTTTCTTTGTGGTCTTACAAAATCAACCAGAATATCTCAAAATCAGCCCTTAGGAATAACATATAAAACCAAAGAGGAAATAGTTATGCATTAACTGTTCTTTCTCTTGATGAATCCTCCCAGAAAATTATTTTTCTCCAAACCTCCCGCCTTGGATTTTCTAAGTGTTTGTCAAGTTGAACTTAAGGCTATAGCTTGGCAGGCATTTTGAACAAGTTTGTCCTTCAAAAAATGACACTGAACATTTTTGCAATGATTATTGCAATTTTAACACAGTCAAGCCCAATCATAGCACTTAAGAAGAGTAGGTTGCAATCAGGCAGATCTTGGGCAGCTATGATGGAGAAGCACTGAGTGTGGCAAAAAAAGCCCTCAATTCCTCCTTTTTCTTTTTTATACATGTTCTAATTCTTGTGATTGTGGTCAAGGTATGTATTTAGGCATGAAAAAAGGACAACTGAAAGTCAGTTAGTGGAAACCACTTATTGGTCAACTTTTAAACCAAACACTGATTCCAGCAAAGCAACAAATAAACTGCGGAGAAAGGTCACCTTTTCTCTCTTCAAGTTATCCGTTCTTGTTGTGTTTGTGTCATTTTTTTGGGCTGATCAGTATTTGATTTGAGAACTGTAGAAGGTAACATCACTTTCCTTTCTGCTGTTTAGGTACAAGGACAGGGCAAACACTGCTTTACAGGATACCAAGACTGAATTCCGTAAGTTTAAATGAGAAACAAGCATCCACAAACATAGTTTGGTATCTTCCTGTTTTTGTTTGTGTACTACTCAATTATATCTGACTGTAGATATGGGGATGTTTCCTGTCTTTCCCATTTTGAAGACTAGCTAAGAGAAAATGACTTTTTACAAACCTATGTAGCACATCCTCTTTATACCCCTCGGAAACAGGAGGTCATAGATCTCTTATTTATCTGCTCAATTCAAAAAAACTATTCCGCTGAAGCATGCTTTAATTCTAGTTGTCATATAGTTATTGTGAGAGAAATTAACTGTATTATTAAAATCTCTTGCGTTAAATACATTTCTTATCTTTGGGTTTTTAGTGACTATATACTCAGATCACAGGTTGTATCGTTGCAATATGGCCAACACTGTTAGAGAGATGGTTGTCCAGGAGACAGTCACTAAAGATCCTTGAAAAAAAGCTGGCTGTAAAGAAAGAGCCTAATCTTCAAATATTCAAAAATAAGGGATGCTAAATGCATGTTCAGTTTTATTTGCATGTGCAATAAAGTGGGCAAGTTTGAAGTGATCTACAAAGATTGCTGCACAAATGATAAGATGTGCAAACTGTTTTAGTCTCGCCTTTCAAAATGAGCAGATTGTGTGTGATGCAGGCAGTTTGAGAGAAGCTGTGAAAGAAAGATGAGGTTCTAAGCTATGGAGACGTAGGTAATAATCACAACAGTTATTAAGCTAATAATGATAATCCTAAATAGGATTTATTATGAATTTCACATAGGTTTGAGTGAAGGGGAAAAAACAGAAGGGAGAAGAACAACAGTGAGGGAATTGGAAAGCAAAACCCATTTGTGGGCTATCATGAAAAGTACTTTTTTATTATAATAATAATGTATTGAGATACATCTCTATACTGCGAAAGGGAAGAACAATGATTACATGGTGAAAAGTCCTGGCTTTGTACATGTGAAATTAATTAAAAAGACTCTGTAAGCTAAGCAATCTCCACAGTTGTTAAGGTCACAATGATTATTGGCAAAAAAACAAACAAACAACAAAACGTAATAGGATTAAAAAAGTAAAAAATAAAAAAACTAAAATTGAAAATTGTTAAAATGTTTTTAAAGTTACATAAGATATTTTAATATTTTCCCTTTTTTCCCTATAATATTTACTGAGAAATAAATATTAACATTTAGTAAAAATCCTTTATGTCCCATTTCATGGTAGTCATCATGTTGTGTATTATTAGCTGATATTAAGGCCAAGCTTACATCTGATTTTACAATACAGTGCTTTTTTTTCACCTTGGAGTTTGTAGAGTTGACATTAAGCCATCAAACTGTTGGTCTAAGAACCCTCATAATCTGTTTTTTCTTTTTATTTTCCACTGATTTTTATTTTTGCCACATTTGACTGCTTCCATTCTGCAACTAGCAGGAAGTCGCAGGCAGTTTTGTTTTTCTTCAAGTAAAACTTGCTTTCATGTGGATAGAAATCTCCCTGCTTCACGACAGAGTACACAGACAGTGCCTTAGTGCGAGTTTATCTCAGATTATCTCTGTGTTTGTCAACTGGAAACTCTGCTGCACTTGCTCCTGCTTTCACTGTTGCCCCAGGTTGTTTGGATGATCTGATTGCTCTTTGTCTCGTGTGTATCTTGTGCGCGTGTAAACTTGTGTGCACCTGCCTCGAAAGATATCAGGTTTATCAAAGATGCATGCTGATTCATGTCAGGAAAGGGCATCAAGGCATACATAAACAAACCTGCTGGGATTTCTGCCCTAAAAATCGAAATTTCTCTAACAGCCCGAATGGAAGCCTCTCCTGGGTGCTCGCCTTTCTGCATTTAAATGTGGTTCTTTGCCTCATTTTTCCCATCATCTTTCAGCACTAAATAGGGTTTTAATGTCTGCTTTTTAATCCACGTTTAGTGGAGCAGTAAAAGAGATGCATTTGTTCATGAAATGTGTTTTTTTTTTAGCAATTCAAATTAGTGTATCTTTTTTTTTTTAACAGAAACAATCCTGCAGCTTTTGAAGACTAAAACTATAATGCTTCTGAGTCCCTGCATGGTATACAGTGGTAAGGGAAATATTGTAAATCTTTTTTTCTTTAGTCAAATAGTCAAAGCTGGAGAACAAACCGTCTCTGTCTTCCAGGACTTGAGCTGTCTTTCTACAGTGGAGTGTATGGAACCTGCATTGGAGCAACTGCCCACTTTGGAGAAGCAGCCAAAGGCTTGATTGGCATCTCTGGGATTGTGGTTGGCATCGGAGAAATAGTAGGTGAGTTTAATTACTGCTCAAAGAGATTTGAAAAAAGAAAAATCATAAGAGGTTGTTGAGTTCACGCCAGTCTCCTCTGTCCCATCAGGTGGAGGTCTGTTTGGATTACTGTGCAAAAATAGTCGCTTCAGACGGACCTCGGTGGTGTTTCTGGGAATGGTTGTTCATTTTATTGCTTCCTACTTGATTTTCCTTAACATCCCAGAAGATGCGCCGGTCGTCTTTGAATCCACCACCCAGAAAAATCCATTTCTAAGTCCAAGGTAAGTAGGTTGTCTTATTATTTAACAGAAGGGAAAGCAGGCCTTAGGAAAGGCAGTTTTTATTCATGTCATGTTATTAATAAGCACTGTGTTTTCTCCCTCAGTGCATCCATTGCCCTGTTGTGCTCTTTCCTGCTTGGACTTGGAGATAGTTGCTTTAACACGCAGCTCTACAGCATATTGGGTTATGTTTACGCTGAACAAAGCACGCCTGCTTTCGCCATCTTTAAATTCATCCAGGTAATCCTCGATTGCCAATTCTCAGACATTGTTAGCAGAGCCAAGCAAAGCTCAGTCAAAATGTTGTCCTGTCAAGTGTGAAATAAATTCAGCTGAAGCCTCATTAATAGGGATGGAAGGTGTCAGAGAGGCAAATCTTCACCTCTCCCTCTTTTCTTTGCAGCAAAGTTGATCTCTAAAAAAAATTACCCTAAGGAAATTGTGATATTTTCTAAGCTTGTCTTTAGAATAATGAAACCTTTTTTTTTTCCGTTTTTCTCAAGGCATTAAAAGCACCAATGCTTTTAACTCTATACTGCCATGAAACTCGAAGTGCCTAATATATAATATATATATTTAGGACAATAAAACTAGTTAAAGGTTTATCACATCTGTCATTCTAAATATTTTACTTAGGCTTCCAATAATATATTTCAAAAACATATTAATGAATCTCACTTTAAACCACAAAAGATCCAAGGAAAACATAAAGCAATGCTAGTCTCACTTTATTTGATCACTTTTTCTTTAATTTAAAAGTGAAAGAGACCGAGCATGACTGTTACCTCTGCTGATCAAAGGAGAACACATAGGTCTTCCTCACCTTTGCTGGCGTAGAACCGAAGGTTTGATTTAGGCAGCGATTGTATTCACACATAATCAGTTTTCATTTAGCTTGGTTAGCTAATAGTACAATTTGCTAGATGATCTTACATGTTTACTCATGATAAAAAAATATTAATCGCAAAAAAAAAAAAAGGACATAATAATTGAGCCTAATCGAGGCGTAATTTCTGGAGGTAAGATTATAAGAGTAAGTTATAGATATGTGAAGTAATTTTGAGTAGAACTGTGGTTGGGTTTGAGGTGCACTAGCAGCTGGTCTTTTGTGATATATCATCAAAAACGGTCGTCTTTGTTCTCTTGCAAATACTTCAAAAGTAGGTTTGGATCATCATGTTTCTGCTGCCGGGTTCCTACCCTGAATACAAGCTTTAGAGTTAGATATAGACCGATTCTTTGGCCGGATGATATTTTCTTTTCCTTCATGTATCGTCATCAGACGATGCCACTTTTTATTATTTCTTCATTTTTATCACATAAATGGAGATAGAGAAAACCATATCTGCCTAAATAATTGGCCTAAAAATTTGAAAGCACAAATCAGGATTGGTCAGACTGATGTCAAAATAATCGCATTGCCCTAAAAAAAATCTGTATTGATGATCTTTGAATAGAATTGCACTCGTCTCTCTCTGAATTGCATATAGCATCGCTAATACTAGCTGACATGATAAAGAAGGTACAGCTTGATTGAATACATTCATTAAGACCTCGCACCACTACTAATTTGTGGTCCAAGCTAATTTGCTACCTTTATTTCTGTTTTATTTCAGTCAGATAATGTCAAATACCACCATTTTGATAGACATTTTAGAATTGTAGTGTAAAGGGAAATATTTCCCTATAAACTCTTTAGTTATAGTAAAGTAATAATGCGTGTTTTTTACTTAGCAGTTCAAATACCAAGTTTTAATTTTGATAAAAAAAACAAAGTCTCTTGAATTTTAATTTCCATGTCAGAATTCACTGTGGCTGATTTCCATGTAAAGGTTTGGGACTGATACAATGAATAATAGGAAAATAGTATATTGATGACTACTGTGTACATTTTTCCCTCACACACCACTCTAAAAACAGATTCAGTAAACATTTAAAAAATGTAAAACAAATACATTGTAATCAAATTATATTTATATATATAGTATATATTTTTACATAGCATACCAAATATTATATTTGGCTGTGTTTTGGACCTTTAACCTTTAACATAGTTTAACTTTTTTCAGATTCAAGGAGTAACTTTAGGGATAATTAGAAAACAGCATACATAGTCCTTAAAATCTAGTCCCTGGCTTACTGTTGTCCACTTCGTTTTTACACATAATTAATGCCAAATTTTCTTCTGAGTACCACTAGAGGTAGCTCAAATACCACCGGTGTGACATTTACCACAGTTTGAAAAACATGGCTGTGCTCTACAGATGAGATGTTGCAAAGCTTGCAGTTCTTTCTTCTCATAGCAAACAATGAAATGTGTTTTTTTTGTGTGTGTTAGTCTGTGAGTGCAGCAGTGGCGTTCTTCTACAGCGGCTACCTTCTGCTGACATGGCAACTCTTGCTTCTGGTCCTCCTGGGTTTTATTGGAACTCTCTGCTTCTTCGTAGTGGAGAGGATGCAGGACTACTCCATGGATTCACAGGAATATTGAACAGCAGGAGCTTCTGATCAGAAACATTTTGTGTCATGAAAACAATACTCCTGAATTTTTCTATTTAATAATGCATTATTTTAATAAAGCAATAAAAAACACAGAGAGCTTAAAAACATGTTCAGTTCCAAAAGGTATTAAATACGACTTTAAGCCATGCGTAGGAGACTTTCCTTATCTGTTGAGTCTTTAGGATATATTTCCCCAAACAGTTGCACCTCATTCTGTCTTTTTATTAAATCTTAACAACCACTTATTTAATTTAATACTACATATCATTTCTAGCTCAGGTTTGTTTTAATAAAGCTAATGATTTATATATCTAAACTGTCTTTGTGAATATCAGTGATACTAAGCAATGCCTGACAATCACTACTTTTTGTTATGTTTGTACATTTTGCTTTATAATGTCAATGTTTCTTCCTTTTGGTAAATCCCTGAATAATAAAATATTTTAATGCCTGGCAGAGTTATGAGACTGAAGTGAATAACCATGCTTACAGTAGCCGCTGCTACTTAAACCTAGAAATACAAATTCCCAGCCATGTTTTGTCTTATTAAGAAAGATAGATAGATAGATAGATAGATAGATAGATAGATAGATAGATAGATAGATAGATAGATAGATAGATAGATA
>JAUZNJ010031939.1:0-13941 GCA_034780135.1 Jordanella pulchra | reverse complement strand
GTCAGAAAAAATGAGCCACTAGTGCCATAAAAAGCTCAAAAAAAAAAAAAAAAAAGACCTGCTGTTGGTGTGTGTACTGGCTGCTTAGATTACATGAAAAAATATTTGCACCCTGTAATAAAATTCATCCTCAGTGATCAAATCAAAGCAACACGGGGGGATATCAGAGGGTCTGCCTCTGTTTCTGTCTTGTCACCGATACTTTAAATCAGTTGTTCTGGGTTTTTACTCAGACATGGACCCTACAGATCACCCATGTTATTTTAATCTACTCCAGGTCACAGAAAGGTCACCCTAAAAACTGCAATGCATTAAAGAAGCTGGTAAAAAAAAAATACCGTATTTTCCAGACTATAGTCGCAGTTTTTTTTTCATAGTTGGGCCAGGGGTGCGACTTATGTTTGAAATAATTAACACATTATTATATCATATCACATTATTTTTGCAGTAAACCGAAAGAGGGTGCTCCTGGCCTGTATTGATAATTTCAACATTGTCGGTAACTTATAAAAACAAGTGAAAAGAGAAAGCGCTGCATCTTCTACCTCGGGGGTTAACGGAATTGTTTAAAAGCATCACAGAGGATGAAGATTTCACTGGATATAGTGATATGGAGTGACACGGATGGTTTGGTAAACTTGTTAGCATGTTATCTAAATAGCTCTTAATGTGTTAGCATACCAGGCACATTCTCTGTTTGTTTTATGTGTCATGTAATGTTAGCGTACTGTACAATTATTCAGCCTGTTGTTGGCTGTATTCTATTTTTATTTTAAATTGCCTTTAAAGAGGACGTGTCTGTTCTTGGTGTTGGATTTTTATCAAATAAAATTCCCCCTAAAATGCGACTTATACTCCGGTCTGACATAGTCGGGAGAATTTGATACTTATGCACAGCTTCACTTCAAAGATACAGGGCTACAGCTAACAATAGTTTTGCTAATTAATAAACTTTTTTTTATTATCGTTTTTTTTTTATCACATTACAATCACTTTGCGTAATTCCTTTTACTTTTCATAACATCCTCACCAATAGACAAGTTATGCTGCTCCGCCATGCAGCACAGCTAAATGGTGGCTTTTAGGTGATAACTTAGTAAATTTATTCAATTTTTATATTTAGAAACTGAACCATATAAAGTTAATTCTGCTTCCTTGTTGCTATTAAACAGCTTAAAATAATCCCAGACTATCAGTCTACTTTGTTTGTACTCCTGCACGCCTCCGCTCATGTTGGCAGTTTTCTACTTTAAAAAGTATCAGTATCAGTGTTTACATGGACATAAGTAATCGGATTGAAGGCCTCATTGGATCAAAAATGTCAGATTGAAGATTCTAATCCGATTCAGTCTGATCGGAAAGAAATTTCATTCTGAAAGAGAGAAATGGTTTTCTGATCGCATCCACTTACACCCCCATTCTGATCTTTCTAGTAAATAATCTCCACTGCACATGTGCGCAACACCAGTGTGACGCATTTCCTGAAAATTAGACACTTCCCCGCATACTTTAATGATTTAATCTGAACGAAAATTTGGTACGTGTATAGACGCGTCATTATGGTGTTATGGTGTATTTAGTATCCATGTAAACAGAGATTTTGAATTTCCGATCAACCAAAGTTCAGATCAGATCGAGGAAATTTTGCAGATATAAACGTAGCTATTGTCTGCTTCAGTATCCAGCAGGTGAGGGCGTTTATGCAAGTATATAACTAAAGCACTAAGTGCTGAGCTCCCAGCTTCAGTGGGATTTTATATTTTGCTACAAATCCAACGTTCTTTTATATTGTTGTTTGATGTTTTTTTTTTCCAGACTTGAGAGTGACCTTAAGATGATCAAATCTGTGGAGAGGATTCTGTCCATCTGGGAGGAGAGGGATGTTTATTCAGGCACGCTTGTTAATGATCTAAGGAATATCCTGGTGAAAGAAGAGTCCCCTCCTGAGACACCAGTGGAGCAAAAAAGTGAGGGATTTATTTATCATTTCTGCTCACGTTTCAACCTATACATTTTCCAAACCCTTGTTAATTTCTTACAAGCCTTCCTTAATATCTGTTGAATTTAGTATATTTATGGACTTTTTATTTCTTCTGTTAATTCCTCTGTTTTTTTAAAGCTCCACTTGAGTCCAGAGCTGAGCTTCAATCCAAGGTTGTTGCTGAGTTTGTGGTGAGTGAGATTTAAAAACCTCCTAAACTGAACTTTAAGGTCACCACCTTCATAAACACAGTTTTTTTTTTGTGTCCATGAATTTAAAGGTTGAACTGAAAGTATAATTGCTTCTGCTTCAGCCTCAGGCTTTTATAGACCAGCTGAATAAATACAAGAGATCCCTGGAGGAGGTGGACCTCAGAGAAAAACAGCTGGCTGCCATGAGGGTTGACATCTTCAGTTCTGATGCTCTCAGGAAACTCAAAGGTGCCGCCTTTAAGTGCTTTGCCATCCAACAGAGCTCAGTTTTAACTTGGAACTCAATAAGCAGTGTCTTACAATGTCTTCTGATTCATGTGTTGCTCTTGCAGATAAAGCAGGAGGAAAGAAATTCTCCAGAGATTTTGAGGAGGGAAGTGCTCAGCTGCAGGAGTTTGTCAAGTTCTTTGAGAAACAAAGCAAAATTGGTCCTGCACTTCTTGAGGCTCTTGGGAATGCAGATATCTTCTATGAGATGCAGTACAAAGAGGTTAAGATTGTTGCTAATGTAAGTATTTAAGATCTAGTCTTTAAGATCTACTTATTTTCTATGCGTTGTACTTGAATTGTAATGTTCTTCTGTTTTTTTGTTGTTTTTTTTTTTTTTTTAATTCAGGCCTACCAAACATTTGCAAACAGGGTTTCACACCTCAAGCGTAAACTGGACGCCCTGAAGGCCACCTTACCAGATCTGGATGAGTCCCCTATCCCCTCGCCGACTGCAGACGCTCCGTCTCCAACGGGATCAGAATCCCCTTTTCACGGCCTGGAGTTGGCACACCCAGATCCCGACCTTGACGGTTCTGCTATGGATGACGACACAGAGCCACCGGCGCCGAGTCCTCTGTCCTCACCAGGAGCGTCCCCGAAACCCACAGAGGTCATCGGGGAGAACGACAACCGCGAAGTGGAGGACATGGAGCTGTCGGAGGAGGAAATGGACAGCGGGGGCATCATAGGTGAAAAGTCTTCTTTGCTATGTGGTTTTCCTCATGGAAACAGATGTAAAATTAAAAAGAAATAATGTGTAACTTATCCCAATATTCATTTGGTATTTTCTACTAATGCTTTCCTTTTAGTCGAAGACCAGAATGAGTCCTTCCCTCAACCAGTGGTGTCTGCGCCAACCCCTGCAAAGGGTGAGCCATCGGTAGCAGCAGAGCGGCTTACCCAGCAGGTCGTGCTTCCTGCAGCCGTTCCCTTAGCTCTTCTTGAAGCTCCTCCCTCGACCGTCCTTCCAGCCGTTTCCTCAGCCGCTCCTCCTCTCGTTCCTTTAGTCACTGCTGCAGAGATTTCCACGAACCTCCTCTCAACTGTTCCTGCGTCTGCTCCTGTAGCTCCTCTTGCAGCCGTTTCTGCAGCTGCCTTGGAAAATGTTGATCTGGGTAAAATTGGCTCCATCCTCAGCAGCTTGAGCCCAGTCATAAAGAGTACAGGTGAGTTCTGGTCTCTTTGTGGAACTTTTCATATTTTAAACATCATAGCTGGAAGTCCTTGCCACAGGTACTCCATAGGGGGATGTAGCATAATCATAAAAAATAAGGGGGTTGAGGAGATGTAGTTTTTGCACATTTTGGGTGTGATGTAATATAAAATCATGACATCTAAAAAAAATAGATCTATCTATTTTATGTGTGAATGTATGACGTGTGTCTAATGTTCTGTGTTGCAGCAGCAGTAGTGGAGGATCGTCCTACAGCTCCACCAATAATACCGAAACCTGCTCCTCTGGTGCCGCAGGATCCCAGTTCACTAGTGAACCTCCTCTCTAAGGTGGATGTGAGTCCTGCAGACCTGCTCAGTGCTCTGTCTAAAGTTCAGAGTCAAAGCAGCTTTAAGGGTAAGTAATCCATCTGAATCACTGTAGATTTAACATAGGAAGCTGCAAATGCGTTGTCCACACTGATGTTTGCCCTCTCTGTTCGCTTACAGGTATTACTCCCCTCTTGTCTCCAAATATTGTCCCAGACTCCTTCACTACAGGCAAGGTTGCGTCCTCACCAGCATCAGCAGCACATTCTCAGAGCACCACTCTCTCTTTCCCGACACCTGAGCATTCTTCAGCGAACTCTGCAGCCCAGCAGAACTCTGAGGCAGTCCCCAAACCCTCAAACAAAGCCTCAGCACTGGTCCAAGCTCTGCACAGAAATATGGATTTGAGTACAGATCCAGAACCGTCTGTTTCCTCTTCGAGCTTAGACTCTAAAATCCACAGCTTCCTGCAGGGGAACCCTGCATTTGGTGCGTTTGATCAGAGTTTTAGGAAAAACCCATCTAAAGGAAGGGAGAGTTTTAGCCCTGTAACTGGTACAGAAAACCAGGAGGGAACCCCAGTCAGAGACGAGGGAGGAGGCACCCCGACTCAAGATGAGATCATGGACGAGCCGGTGGCGGCTCCCCCGTCGGCTTCGAGCAAGAATCAGTCCTCTGTGGACGGAGCAGCCAAAGCGGCTCCTGTAGCGTTTGAGAATAACATGCAGAGGAACCCCAACAATCCTCAACATCCAGCTTACCCGCTGCCAGGATTGGCCCAGAACGGCCAGGTCTTCCAGTCCTTCCCGTTTGGGAAGCAGGAGGTGTTAGAGAGCGGACTTCCGACACCGGCCGAACATAACCAACGGGTGGGCATGCATCCAGGAGGGCCTGTGTTTGGAGCAGCAGTTCAAGGCAGTTCCAGCATCTCACAGACGGTAGAAGGATTTCAGAGGGCAAACAACCAGAGTTGGTTTGGTGACGATCACCCAGAGGGAAGCTCTCAGCAGCCTGGTGGCTTCAACACGAGAGAGAATCGAACAGCAGGACTGTATCCCTACCAAACAGAGCAGAACCAGGAACATCAGGAGTTTGTTTCCAAGCAGGGTCCCTCTGCTGCCTCGGCTTTCTTTAGAGGAGCTCTTCCTCCAGTCCCAAAGGTACCGCCCCCCCCTCCTAGTTTTGATCCCCTGGTGACATCCCCAGCCGGTGGACTGATGAACCCCCCACAGCAGGAGCCTGTACCCCACACAGCCGCTGGGGGAGGGATTGGGAGCAGAGGGGATAGCCTTCTTAGCGGCATGGTGGTCCACGACCATCAGCATTCATCCTTCCATCCAGACGATCTGTTCCACGACCCGCATCCACCGCACCAACCTCAGGATTTTCCTCCTCACCCGGAAGATATGCGTTTCCACGAAGATCTTGGACAAGCCGATGGTCATTTCCTCCATGATGATTCTTACTACCCAGGCGATGAGCCGTATTTCAGAGCAGGAAGTCCTCCTCACCCTTATCCTAGAGGCCGAGGGCACATCCCTCTTTCGCTCTCACCTTCAAGGGACCCTTACTTTGCCCAAGAACAGCACAACCCCCCTCCTCCACGTCAGTACGCCCCTAGGCGGCCGCCCCCTCCCCGACATGAAATGCGCCACCCTGGCCAGCGGCCCCCTCCGCCTCGGCCCCCACACTTGGCCCGCCATCCACACCCGAGAGGCCCGCCTCGTCCGCCTTTCCCTCGTTTCAACGGCCCCGACCCGAGGTTTAGGGGCAAACGGCTGGGGCCGAGAGGAGGAGGTCCAATGTTCCCGCCTAAGAGACCCTTCCTACCGCCACGGTACTGACGTCTCCATCTTGAGTTCAGGGGAGTGGGCGGGGGGGAATCTAGCTAATTGAGAGTGTTCAGGTCCACACTCTTTAAAGCTGTGCAGATCCCAGATGGCATCAAAGGACGGTTATACAGACAGAAGCCAATAAACAGAAGAAAAAAACGGAGGAGATCCAGAGATATCCCAGGAGGCTCCGAGAAGACTGCAGAGTGAAGACAGAAGATTAAAGAAAATGAGAGGTGGATATATATATACATATATATATATATAAATATTTACATATAATTAATTCCCTTTTGTGTTATTTTTTCTTCAGTACGAGTCATTGCATTAAATGTTAAACTTGTAATGAAGCGTTAGTTAAATAAAGGTCAGATAGAGTTCAGATGCAGTCAGTCAGCAGGAGGTGAACTCCTCACATTTCTTCCATTACCATAGAAGATGTAGGTCCTGAAATACATTTTTTTCTCTAATCTAGTTTCCAGTCGAGCAGTTTTAACTGCTACCCTTCTAAATCAGAAGTATGCTTGTAGTTTTTTGGATAAACAATTAGTTAAAGTCCCCCTTTTGGGGTGTTTTCATAGATCATATTGTGTTGCTTTTACCACCAGCATATCTAAAAAAAAAAAAAAGGGTTTTCTTTTATTTCTTGCCATTGTTCAAACCTGGGAATGTCCTATTCACCAGTGCGTGCATCAAGATGTCTAATTAATGTCTCATTTAAGTTTTCGCCGTAACCTTTACAAAGGTGGAGGTGTCTGGGTGTTTTTTTTTTTTGTTTGTTTGTTTTGTTTTTGTTTGTTTCTTCAGCATGCAGCACCGTCAGCCCTGAGGAGTAAATATCAGCAGGAGGTGAAGATATGATCTTCAGTTTTATTTTATTGTACTGACCAATAAAAATCTGAGTTTGAAACCTGTGTCATTTCCTTTCTGTGAACATTTAATCGATGCATCACTGCTCTGAAATAAGCTTGTTGGATTTTAAATTTAGACTTTGATGCTTTAGACATTTCAGTCATCACATATATATAACCAAAACAAATATTACAAAATGCTCTTATGTAGTTATAATTATTATCCCCCTGAAGCTTTTCCTTTTGAATTTTTCTCTGAATCTTTATTTTATACTCAGATATAAAGTTTTGTGCAAAGTTGAAGTTATTAGCCGTCTGTTGGCTACAGCAGTGTCCTGAATCCATCCCAGATTTAGCTAACTCCCATAGAAACGATGGCCTGCTAGCATCAACTGTTAAGTAGTAGCTTTTTTTATTGGGTTGTAATTGGAGGAATAAAATGCAGAAATCTAAAGGGAAGTGGTGGTTTTGATGGTTCGGTATCAGTTGTACCCAGAATGCAGTGGGAGGGGTCAGTAGAGACAGTCCTGGCTCTCTTTAGAACTTGTTCAGTATAAATGGGGTCGGTCTCCGGTAGAAGACTTTCTATGCAGGTCCTGTACCACATTGTTATATTTTGGCACAGGAAGTTCTCCTTTGTGGTTCTGTAAAAGTTGCTGGTATCAGTTTTAGCTTCCTGTGGAAGAAGAGTCTCAGTTTAACCTGCTTTACTAGGATTGAGGTGGTTGTGGGTTCAGGGTAGGTCAGAGGAACTTGATGATCTCACCACACTCTACTGTCTCTCTGTCTTATCAGGAGTCCTTAACAACCTTGTTTTTGTTTTTTTTATTTAGGATAAAGTTATTGTGTGAACACCACTGGGTCAGGCTGTGGATCTCCTCTGTATTGTCTGTGATGAGACCCAACACGGGTCTATGGAGGAAGGCTAGAGTAAAGAGGAGCAGACTGAGCAGCAAACCCTGCGGTGTCCCTATGTTTGGATTTGTAGTGAGATTCTTGTCTCCCCCTCTGGGGATGTTCTGGTCCTCCTGCAGGTTCCTCTTGGCACTATTCACTCTGGCTTGAAGGTCTCTCCTAGGTCGTCCGTTCCGGTGCAGAGCTATAAGCATCATTGCCTTTGACATTCATTTCTAACTTAATTAAATCATTAGTATCCTGGCAGTTCTGGGTTCTCTCACTATTTTTTTTAACTGTTTTTCCTCCTACTTTTGCCAAACGTGTTCTATGCATTGCGGTTATTATTTGATAGTTAATTTC
Source organism: Jordanella pulchra (assembly GCA_034780135.1). NCBI lineage: Eukaryota > Metazoa > Chordata > Actinopteri > Cyprinodontiformes > Cyprinodontidae > Jordanella > Jordanella pulchra. Next base: position 6,056 of record JAUZNJ010031939.1, on the reverse strand, counting down.
CTGCCTATTCGGTTCTTGACATGTAGGAACATTCTAATGTATTATAACCCTGTCCTGCTTAAAATAAAAAGATCTGATCGTATCACTGCCACCACCCTGCTTCTGGATTAAAACACTGAAGCCACTGATTTAGATATTTTGTTTGTTTTCCATGGAGTAGTTTACTTCATCTTTTAAACTAGCACTTTTAAAACATGCTCTCAAAAATGTCTTTAAAAAAACAGCAGAGGTAATATTTTTGTTCTTAGCTTTACATTATTGCCCAAAAAATTTGAGACATCCTTTATATGAGCTTGTTCAGCATGAAGATTGAATTTACTTTTATGTTTTTTTAAAGTTGACCTCTTTATTATTTCTCCTGACTTTCTCAAGGCTTGTTAAGGTTTTTGTTTGGATTCAGCTTCCCAAACGTTCATGTTGCTGTTTATGAAGGGCCATATTTAGGAAGATTCGGGTCGCTGGGCTACAGCTACTTTTTTGTTTCCTTACAAGTTTCATTAAAGCTTGTAAACTAATATAGATTGATGGTTTGTTCTTGTTAAATGTCAAAGCTGTTAAAGCAACCTTTTATACTGGGATTAGGTTGGATTAGATTACAGGCTGGACTGTTAGCTGCTGTGTACTTAAAACTTGGAATTTAAATAACTAATAACTTGAAAAAAACTGAAATGCCAAATAAACAATCTTAATAAACAAAACTTAGAATGCATGTAGATGTAGACCTCCAAAATATGGCAATTGTTATGCATAAAAATTACCCATAAACTCTTAAATCAGTGCCAAGAACCGTTTTTTAAACTGATCAAACACAGCCTATAGCATATAATGGATAGAAAGAAGTTAGGAAAAAACTTTAACAGACCTGGAAACCAACTTATTTTTAAAAGTTAATTTCAACTTGAAACAACTTAGAAATTAAGGCAAGTGGAAAACACTTTGTTAAAATTCTTGCTTAAGTACATTAATCCTGTTATATAGACAGTTTAAGTTTAGTGTTTCATAGCTGCATAGCCATCATTCCACACCTATGCATGTCTATGTTTTTAATCTTATTATAGGCACAAAAATCACTTTCTGTTGAGCAACAAAACAGTAAGTTGCCCCACTAGTCTTGTTTGATTGGAAGTACTTGCATAAAAGTTTGTTTCTGCACATAAATCAAAGAAAAGGTTAAATAAAGAATAATTACAGAAAGAAAATAACCAATATTGCCTTTTTCAGTAGATTCCATAATTATTTGAAAACGATTAAATCATACTTTGACCTTTTTGAAACTATTTAGCCATTTATTTCAATTTGGTCTCCATGTAGAGGAAATGATCACATTTTCTTTGAAATCTCTAAATCTTATTTTAGGTTTTTACATATTTCTTATTTTTTAAACTTACCTTTTTACTCAGATATAATAAATGTATGTAAAATGGTTCTATAGTAGATCAGGTTTTTACAAATCAGCTCAATCAGATCTACTTTAACTACCTCATAAAATTAAACAAAGAGCCCCATAGGAGATGGTAAAAGGTTCAAGCTCATAAAAGTAAATGGAAAACGTTTTTTTCCCTTCAAGTGTACTATTTGCTAGACTAGGAAGAGTGGAGGAACTGGTACATATTAATGTAAGCAGAGTTTAGGTGAGGTGTCAGCAGGCCCTTCCTGGGATCATTTACACGATTAGGCTGCTTCTCTGGCACAGAAAATGTTTTAAAAGAATTGAAGCAATTAATTCTAAAGGATGTATAGCGTAGTTCTTGCATTGCAAAGTAAGAAATAATGTGTTTGTTTTTTTTCCTGAAATCCTTGAATTTTAACTCTAATCTCCTCCCTCCTCATCCTTAGGGATCCAGCCACTTTGATGTGTCTGATGCGATGGTGAAAAAAACTACGCTGTGCCACATGTTAGCTGATGGAAGTGAGGAACGTCTTTGAAACCTGCTCTGCTCCCGCTGATGATGGCTCTTCACGGTCTGTAATGAACACTGAGCGCTGCAGCAGCAAGCTGAACAAACTCCACGTTTCTTTCCCTTCAGACACCGCAGAAAGTGTGGAGAGCAGGAGAAATCAGAAACGTCCAGACATATTGGGCTCCAGGACTGGCCTAAAGTTTTCCATGACCTTAGATTTTAGACTTCTCAATCATCCTTAATATTTGATGGACAGTGTGTTTAAGTTGTTTTTGATCTAATTATTAAAATTACATGTATGATAATCGCATTAGTCGGTTTGCTTTATTTATTAAGAAATAAAAACCAATTGAAGAAGTGTTTAAGAAACTCAAACAGAGCCTTTCTAAATTGTCCATGCTCCTTTTCCACATTTTTTTCACTTTTTCCACATTTTCTAAAAATAAAAAACTCTGAAGGATCACAGAACAGCAGAAAACTGTACTTAACACATGATAAATCTTGGGATTATTTAGGAGTATTGCAGTAGAAAAGGTAGAAAATTAAAAGCATTTCACTTTTTTATTGCTAAAACACATTATGAATACATATGTTTTTTTTTTTACCTTCCACTTCACAATGTCATACATTTCACATGAAATCCCAATAAAACATTTTCAAGTTTTGCATTAATAAATGACAAAAGACATATGATTGCTTTGGAAAATCTCCACGTTTTGAAAAATGGGTTATATCTCTTTGATCTCTGTCATGTCTTATGTGGAGCTCTTTGACGCACTGCAGTAGCTGAGCTAAATTTTTTTTTCATTTGCCTTATGGAAAGTTATTTTCTTCTTAAACACAAGCAACACATTAAGCAGTGTTAGCTATAACTATGCATTTATAAAGATTAATTTTATTAGTGTCACTTCATAAAATGATTGATTCCAGAAAAGAAAAAGCAAGGAAGGCTTGTTTATACAACACAAATTCATAGTTTGACATTTCAAACTGCTTTACCCGAGGAAAGAAAAAAAGATAAAGAAAATTACAGTGACATAAAGGTGATACAAATAATGAAAGAGAATAAAAATGAACATGATTAATAAAAATTAGAGGAAAGTTGCAGTGAAAACTTAACTAATAATTTCTAGATAGTAGAGAAACATTTTTAATCATGATTTAAAGCAACTGATGGTTTCAGCACATTTATAGTTCAAGATTAGTGGAGCGTAAGTATACTGAGTCTAATGTAGTTTGGTGCAAAACGATTTATAGACTAACAGAAGTATGTTAAAGTCTATTTTATAAGAAATAGGGAGCCAGTGTAATAACTTTTGCACTAAGGTGGTTTATTTTCCCTTCTTAGTTTTAGTGAGGACACTGGCAGCAACAATCTAGATAAGCTTCATCTTTCTAATTGACTTTTTAGGCAGACCTGTGAAGATGCCTTTGGAGTAATCAGTTCTAAGGTCCTACTTAGACTTAAGTCCTTAAATCCTGGTGTTCATTATATGATAGAAAGACGACCTGGTTGCTTGCTTTAAGTTCCTTTAAAGGTCTGAGTCCCTCAAAACAGATTTCCAGCTTGATTGGTGGTTTCTTGCAGTATTAACTGAAGCTGTATGCGAGCTTTTAAACACTCTTCCTTTAGTAAAAAAAAAAAAAAAAAATCAAAACAACCTATTCATTTATTTTGGTTTTGATTCAGCTTTAGAAATTTTTGGCACACCTATGCATTGATTTTTTTTTTCTCGACATTTGCCAAGTTCTTGGATGGCTTTATAATCACCGGGTGACATCATAACTGTGTGTCGTGTGCATATTTACAGCAACTCACTTTATTTATTAATGCTGAGTTAGGGGGAACATGTAGATGCTGAATAGGAGGGGGCCTAAGATGGACCCTTGAGCAATAAAACATGATTTTTTTATGTTTACGATGTAAAGTTTCATACTAACACAATTAGAAGCAACAAATAGGTCCATGGTAAATCTGGAAAGAGCAGCAGAAATCCACATGTTGATATTACAACTATATATAGGTTTTGCAATCCCCCAAATTTGTTCTCTATAGAGGAGGTGCAAGAAGAAGTTGTCATTGTAGCCTGTTACAAATCATTTAATGGAGGAAGAAAATACCATTTAATACCATAATATATAACAAAATACATATTTTAAATGTCCCATCAAATAAAACAATGAAAAAAATCATGTAACATTTTTCTATCTAATACCTGATTCAAATATCACATATACCATCAAATTATTAAAAAGCTTCCTATTAAAGAATTCAAAATACTGTTAAAAAGATTCAAATGCCATTTTAATGACCTTCATTCAAAATTTATAATATTCATAATTTTAAACAGATTTAAGTGAACATATGTATTTTTGTTTGCCCACCAGTCTGTTGCATTGTTATTTTTTAGGTCACAGACTGAAAACTTTGGGAATCACCTGGTCAATTGTATCAAATCCAAACAAACCCAAATAAATTATGTTGTGAAAATGAAAAAAAGTGAAGCGTGTTTTTTGTGAATAAATTTAATTATATGGACATTTTTTTATAGTTTTCCTAATCGAAATATATATCAAATAAAGAAAGAAATATGTTCATGTGGAAATGTTACCACAGCATGATTAGATAAAACGCTATATTATTTAATAGCAAACACAAAACCTATTTTTAGGGTCCTTCATTACTACTAGAGTTTTAAAATGCTCTGTTTGAAAAGCCCTGATCATATTCATCCACTGTCAAAAGCAAAGAAAACAGTAAGATCCACTGATAAAACATCTGTTTACTGTTCCTACACCTCATATTAATATTAACAAGCCCTTTTCCTTCATCGTGTGTTTCACAGCTCGTCAGCAGATGTCAGTGTTGGTTTCAAACCGCCAACTACTGTGTATGACACAGATAACGTTTTTCCAAAGCGCTCACATGAACAATTAATACCCGATCAACTGTGTAAGAATCGCGTCTCTGCAACAACTGCAGCACAGGCTTAGACCGGATTTGGTGACTGATGGCAGATGGCGGTTCTTAACCTCTGAGGCGAACACAGCAAGAGCTATAACGCAAGAAAATAAAGAAATTAATAAAAAGAGATATAGATTTATGCGTCTATGTTTAGTTTGAAAATTTCATCATCGTGTTTTTTCCTTTTTTTTTCTATTTAAGCCCCGCACGTCTAGATCGTGACTCCTTTGAAGTCTCTGCGTGTGCGCATGTGTTGGGGTGTGTGCAGCCTGCTGTCATGTGGGCTCATTGTTTACATGCTGCCCAAATCTCAGAGAGGGCGTGTAGCCCCGAGTGTCTGTGCATGTCGTCAAATAACATTTAAATAACATTTGTTGCTGCTGTTGGTTCGCCCTTCCGCTTTTCTAGTCTTTCTTTCATCCCCGATGATGTGACACGAGTTGAGAGGATTCATTTCAGGACCACGGCCAGCTCCACGGTGAGAACAAAAGGCGGATTTGAAAGCTCTTGATGTCAGGGACCGTCTGCCTCTTACCGACTACATGAAAAACGTAAACCGTTCGTTCTGTCAACGTAAACCCACTTTTTGAGTGAAAAGTCTCCAACAGAATACCTTATTTGACTATAAACTTTACTTCTATCCCAAAATCATGTTATAGCCTTCTGATAAAAGTCAGTTTTACACACTTTTACAGAAGGTCTCAGTTTAACCAGTACTGACTGCCTGGTTAACTGTCTTGGGTCCTTTCATATTTTTATTAATCTATCTCTGTTCCTTGGAATTAATGGAAATATAATTTATCTAAATATCTTTTTTTATACGTTGCTTATTTTAATCTCTAGGGTTGAGATATTTGTCATTCTCTTAACTTTCTTGCCACTTATTTAGTGGTCTTAGTGGTAAAGGTTTTTGTTGGAATACTTAATAAGAAAAATATTTTTCTCCTATCACATTTATACATTTGTTTTATGTGTTTTAGACAGTAAAGGTATATTTATTATAACCAGGGAGTTTTGAGTATTTACACATAGACAGTTCTTTTGTGTAAGTATGTATTTTGATATTTTTGGTTAATTGCTCCAATTCAGGGGTGTCAAACTGGTTCCAGAAAGGGCCGTGTGGCTGCTGCCTTTCTTTCCAACCAAGCAGCAGCACACCAGACTATAGTCATCTCATTAAGTCATCAGGT
>JAUZNJ010031938.1:0-13942 GCA_034780135.1 Jordanella pulchra | reverse complement strand
ATCTCTATATATATATATATATATATATATATATATATATATATATATAGGGTGTAACTTTTACACATTTTCAATATGCATCACAGTCTATAATCGTAGCGTTGGTAACTGACTGATGTTCCAGGTTTTGATGTAGTTTTATGTGGGGGTTTTTTGGGGGATTTTTTCAAAGCTAATATTTATTAAATGTGATGTTGGGGGATTTTTTTAAACATTGCAAAATATTCACCATAAGTTTGTATAGTCATCTGTTGTGAGCATTCTTGGCTGTCTTTCTAAGGCTTTTATTTTTCCTACATCGATATCGAAATTATATTGTATCGACCGAATTTAAGAAACATATTGTGAAATAAATTTTGGACATATCGTCGAGCCCTATAACACACCAACCCCAAGATGCTATTTGTAACTTTGTGATTACTGCACTTGTGTTCAAAAACTGTCCTTTTAATCTTGAACACCTTAAAGTATAAACTAGAAAAAGAATTTATTGTACTTTATATTAACTGCTAGAAGTGGATAAATTATAGCACCAGTGATTTCTTTGTGAAATGTTCCTTCCCTTCTTTTTAAATATTTCTACAGGCTGAGAATAACTGTGAGGGGTTTATATTTCACAGTAAGGTACATTCTCACAGTTTTTTTAATTATTATTACTCACAATCAATCATGTTTTTAAATTAGTAATTTATGACATTTAAAATATTTGGCAACAAAAGTAAAAACAGACACATTTAATGTCACCATGTTATTTTCACCCATGTCATTTAAATCATAAATCAGAAAAATGCTGCGAGCACCAAAGTCTTTAACTCACTGATGTTTTATCGATGTGGTCCTGAAGAGAGTCGATAAGCAGATCGCCCACTGGCTGCCAGGTAGCTTTGGTCTCCTCTGCTCTTGTCAGCTGCAGATCGAGCTGATCCATGGAGCTCTGCAGGTCCTGCAGTCGCTCCAAAGCTTGCTCCACCTGAGTCTGCCAACCTCCTACATGCCCCTTCAGACGCTCCCACCGCTCCCTCACCTCACCCGTCTGCTTGCGGATGGCCCGGGCCAAACCTCTGGCCTTCTCCTCTGGGGTGAGGTCGGCTGAAATTTTAATGAAGAGGAAATCAATTGTTTTTATTCTTCCTTTAATGAAACCTTAACTGTGACTTTAATCATATCTAGTTGGTAACAAAATGAACACATATTTTAACAACTAGGGCAGCTTCACTTCTGTTTTCTAAACATGTTCCCCAGATCTAACTCATGTTATTTATTATTACTTTAAATGCTAAATAGATTCAGAACTAGAAGGTAATGTTTTTCTGTATTTTGGAGAGATCTGTATAAAACCTCTGCATGGACAAAAGCTGTTGTTTAATAGTATTTCTGCTTAAAAGAAACAGTGTGCACTAATGAATATTTCAAATAACCCATTTGCTGCCTAAGGCTTACTTTCCATTGTCCCCCAGTCTGGAGGTACAGCCTAAGCGACCTAGATATTATTAAATGCCTGACTAAAAGATATTAAAAAAACATTACAGTTCCAGAAAAAATAAATTATATAAACAGAAGGCATGCATGACATTGCATGGATCTAGATATGTCCTATATTATCCATACATTGCATTTCATATATCTATACTGTTTAATGACAAACCCTATGCTAATAAAAGTGAATAAATGCCTTTTTGTCCATCATAAATTACCTTTTCCACGGTGGTTTATATTTTATGTTTCTTCTGTCATAATTAATCAAAAATTGACTTAATATATCTAAGATTAAAGATTACCCTACCTCATTATTTGTCTTATTTTAACCAAGATGCAACATCAAAGCAGCATACAAGCCCCAAAATCCTAATTACTAATAAATATCGCAACTCAAACTGAACCAGCAGGTGGTACATGATTGGTTCCTACAACCCTTTAATTGCAATGCGGAGCTTTTAATGTGAAATTTTGTGTTTCCTCTGTGAATTAAGAAAAATAATAGTGACAAAATAAGAAGAAAAGGCAAACAGAAGGGAGCAGAAGGCAGCCATGATGAAGTGGCTGGAATAAAAAAAAGAGAGAAAGCAGGAAAGGTGAGTGGATAGGGTAATTGCTAAAGATCAGATGAAGCCACCAGAGAGAAGAAAGCCGGCAGAAGCGATAACTGCTCCCTAAATAACATTTTAACTGCTGAGAAAGATGAGCAGCCTTTATGAGTGCTAAGGTCTCATCTCCTGTGTGGTGACGGATAAACCATATTTACCTGTTGCACCTCAGTAATCTTTTTCCTCTTATTTTCTGTCTCTGTCAGCTCTCTACGTGCACACAAGCCGCAGAAAAATTAAGCTGGGTGCTCCAGATAGACATATTTTTCTCCCATCTAAGATGATAGTTAAGTCTTGAGACTATAATGATGCATTGCTTTCTCTCACAGAAACCATTGACCTTAAATTTTATATGGGCTTCGTCTCATTTTTAAAGCTAATGTGCAAACCTATTCATAATATCTTTCCTCAATTTCCCAGAGAGAGAAATGACGAGCTGCATCAGTCGATGCACATTTTATTTCTAATTTTCTAGATATGTATCATCATCTATTGAGAGTTAAATGAAAGGCATTTAAAGGTCACCCATTTTAAACACTGGGACCAGCATTCTTTAAAAACTGTTGAAAAAATGGAGATGCAAAGGTTACTGTGTGGAAATACTGGTTATTTCTCAAGAAATATAAATGAAAATGTTTTTAAAACCAATGTTATCAAGATCTGTGTTTGAGCAAATTGTGCCCATTATGTAAAATATCCATCAAAAATGTGAAATGATTGAAAGGAAAGTTATTCTTTTAAACTTCCTGAAAGTGTTTGGATAAAAACAAAAGGCACCCAAGAGCCTCACTAATGGATTAAAGATTTATCCATTACTGTTCATCAATCATGAACCACCAAGACCAAAGTCAGTTAAAATAGACAAAAATCTTCCAATAACAACTAGATAGAAATATCTCATGCAATTCCAGTGCATTCCACACATAAAATCAAGTGGATGTGGCACTCTAAAAGTCAATATGATCTGATGAGAAATAAAGATGGTATTTCCCACTACAGTTTGATAATGAGAGGGTAACCACTAAGTGAGAGCTCTGAAATTCTATTCAATTCAATTCAGTTTATTGATATAAGACCAATTCACAACACACACATCTCAAAACATTTTACAGAGACAAATTAATCAAATCACACAGATTGGTTAAAAGCTTTCAGTCTAAGGAGAACCAGTTTATTGGATGGACTCATTGATTTGACAGCAATCCCTCACACCAAGCATACATGTAGCGACAGTGGAGAGGAAAAACTCAGTTTTAACAGGAAGAAACCTCCAGCAGAACCAGGCTCAGTTGGGCAGCAATCTGCCAAGGCAGACTGGAGTTCAAGGAGACAGAAGCAGACAGACAGAATGAAGTAGAGATAGAAAGTAAAAAAAATAAATAAAATAAAAGTACAATAATTAGATAAGAGATGGGGAAAACACAAGAGGGAGGATACCATAAAGACATGTAGAAGTGTAGAAGAAGAAACAGAAGGAAGGTAAAATGGGAAATAGGACCCAAAAAGAAGAAGGGATCATGGAAGAAGAGATTAAGGAGCAAAAAAAGGACAGAACGAAATTTACCAGACCTGGAAAATACTCTAATTAAACTCCATTCTATGACACTAGGAAACCTAAAGGACACGTATACTTTTGATTACGTGATATTTTCATTTAATGAGTTGTAAAAGTTAAGGGGGCTCACATGGCAAGACTTCTGGGTCAATATTCAGGGAGATAATCCTTCCATGACTGACATGTTTAGAGAGATGATATCTCCTGGGTAGAACGTTGGGAAACTTCCAATCTCAATTCAAAGAAATAAAAGATGATAGACTGCGTCCTATCCTTTGAACACTACTGAGCAAGCAACCTTCCATAAAACACCCTAGACTATTATCTCTTTATTATGAGCAGTCCCAGTGAGCTGTGCTGGTTGGATCTGCACCAGAGTCCCAGTTGGTCCGATTCTTCAAACCCATATCCACCTATAGAGCTCAGAACTGAGACCTGACCTGTTTACCCACAATAATCCTCATTTAGAAACAAACCAGGACCAGTAATAAATAAAGCGTGCCCTGACCTATGATCGCAGTCGCACTTTCATTAGGTGGTTAGTTTCACTCATTTTCCTTAGGTGCCTTAGTCACAAAGTGCTTGTATCCTTAGCGTAAAACTGTTCTAACAACATAGGCCAGCACATTACCTGATGCTGTCATAACAGTATATGCTGCACTCCTAGATGACCAACGGTAAACCAGCTAAATGTCAAAGGGCCTTTTTTTTCTACCACAGACGCAAAAACACACTCAAACCAGCATGCATACAATAAATTATTCAAAACAAGCCTGTTTTCAAACAACTGTTCAATTTTACACCAAATTAAACAAATACAGCATAAGAATTCACAACTTAAGAGTACACAAAAACTATTTCATTTGCATTTACAATGTGCCCCAAAAAATATCTTAGAATTCAAATTGACTTATTCCAATGTCACTGTTATTAATTTAATTACAATGTTGACTCACTGATGTAGGCTTTCCTATTAAGTTTGCTGTGCGGAAAAGTAATATAATCCACAGCTCATGGCTGAATTAATATGATTTTCCTTTGCTAAATAACAATCCAGCCAAAGTATGACCCAAGGGTTAGGTTTTATTTACCAAGCTGTATTAGAAGGTAAAACCCTGATAAGTATTTAGACCTTGTAAAACTGAGAAAACCACAATGGTTAAAGGTGGAAATTACAAAAACTTAACAACCAGCACACATGTATACAAATGTAGATGTTTCCAAAGAAATAGGGAGCTAACCAGTCTTTGGCTGCAGGTTTTTCCGTGGTTCTCCTGGTCCCTCAATGGGTTGGTCAGCAAGAAACATCCTGGCTTGGTCCAAAGTGCTGATTACCAAGTGTTCACGCTCCTTCAGTTCAGAGCAAAGAGCCTGGAGGAGAAAAAGAAAGCTATGAAAATAGGGGCCTTAATGACTCCAAAAAAGGAGAATTTATGAGACAACTGAGAGCAATCACAATAAATTATTTGTTAAAAAAAGGAGCATTTCAAAATGGCGTAATGTCTTTGCAATTTGGTGCAATTTGACTCATACCTTCTAAATGTGTCTGTCTCTGAACTACAAATGAACCTACTGCATGTTGAACATGACGCTGTATCCAGATCACTCCTCCAACCTCAAAAATAGCAGTATTAGAAGATTTTTACTTTTATAAAGTGAAAACTCAAAAGCGTTTATGATCAACCATGTGTTGTTTTTCTGTTTTTTGGAGTTTTGTTTTGTGAGGTGGGGGTACACTAACACATTAGAGCTAAAGAGGTCAAATCAAAGCAGCCAAGCCATAATTGTAGCTGTTCTGAAGACAGGTGTATCAAGCATACCCAGACATTTTCTGTAACTCCGTAAAATTGGATGAGCGGTGCACTGAAGCAAGAGGAACTGAGCTTGCATGAATAATCACCATTAAGTCAACTAGTAACATCACTTATTTTGCTGTCTGTTGCACAGAGAAGCTGACACTGTGACAAGTCTCCTCACTGTCACACAAAGAACCATTTAGTTTAACGCCACAAAGCCGGAAACTCCATCAAGGGAGGGAACATGGACTGTTGTGGTATAATTGCTCCTTAAAATATATCCATATATATATATTGCATATATCAACAAACTGTATGTGACACAATGGGGCATCACTGCTTATTGGAGTGTGTGATTGCTTTGTTAAAAGCTCATGTAGTTTAAGACTCTATGAAGCAAGTTCATCAGATTGGATGATTCACTCTAATAAAGTGGTACACTTGTCAAAACGACAATGTCTGATACTGACCAATGGCCAGAAGAAAAAAAACACTGGTTTTAGATTGATTACATAGTTTTAAGAGGTGGACACAGTTCGTATTGTTATTTGTTTAAAAGTTAATAAAAAGCAACATAGTAGGGAGAGAGCTCCTCTAAGATTTAAGTTCTCACCACAGGCATAAATTTCACACAAAAACATGCGGTCAGTCATGCTGAAATAGAACATGACGCTCAACTAAAATTAGATTATCTGCTGATATATGGCTACTGCATCTTCATTCCAATGACTTCCTATAATTTTAGAAAGCAGATTTAACAGGCAGGTAACCCTGAGGTTAAATAAAGACTGAGAGAAACCGAAAAATCAGAAGGGACACCTTGAATAGACTTACAAACATAATAATATTGTCTGACAAACAAATACCATAGCTTCAAAATCATTCAATAAATTAAGTAAAAAATACTTTATCTATCCAAAAACGAAATTTAATGTTGTAGTAACTCATAGGGTTTTTTTAACCAGTTGTTGTAGGTGTCGATAACCGTAAGCGGAAGGATCTCCTGTACCGGTTTGTCTTGCACTGGGTCTAGAGAAGCCTCTTAGTGAGGACACTTTGTTGTTGTTTAAAAATCTTCTGAAGAGGATGCTCTCTGTTGTCCACAACCTTCATCACTTTATGAATAATTCTCCTTTGTGAAATAATCTCCAGATGAGTTCCTAGAACAAAGCTGGCCTTCTTTATTAGTTTGTTGAGCTTTTTAAGTCATTTGCTCTGATGCTGTTACCCCAGCAGATGGTGGAGGAAGAGATCCTAGATCTAGTTTGTTGTCCAGGTGAACACCAAGGTATTTATACGCCTTCACTACCTCCACTTCTTCTCCCATGTGAACACGGGAGAAGGATCAGATGATTGTTTCTACACCACGCCATAAAGCGATTCACCTGCTTTATGTCATCCGAGTATTTCTGCAGGTAACAGGACTCTGTTCAGTACTGGAATTCAGAGGTGTAGACATTAAAAAGGAATGGTGAGAGTACTGTATCCTGTGGTGGTCCTGTGCTGCTGACTACTTGATTAGACAGTTGACCCTTCAGTCTAACTGTGATCTGTTTGTCAGGTAGGTAGCTGCAGGTGATTGTGATGTCTTTACTTGAGTCAGGCTGAATTGTGTTAAATGCACTGAATAAATCAAATGACATGATCCTCACAGTGCTGTCTGCCTTGTCTAAATGGCAGTGTTTTTTTGAAGCAGGTGTATGATGGCATCTTCAACTCAAACTCCACAGTGATAGGCAAACTGAAGGGGCTAGCTGCTTGTTTGTTCACTGAGGTGAACCAACAGAAGTCTTTCTAGGACTTTCATGATTTGGGATGTCAGGGCAACAGGTCTATAGTCACTGGGAACTGTTGGCTGAGTCTTCTTTGGTACTGGAACAAGGCAGGAGTTCTTCCACATCACAGGAATTGTCTCCTGTGTCAGACTGTGGCTGACACAGTGCAACCCATTCTATAGCATCAAAACAACCTTGCAGGGCTAGTTCAGCTTCCTGTGACCATCTTCTTACAGTTCTTTTAGTGCAGGTTTTTTCTAGCTTATACTCAGAGAAAACCACAATTGTCATCTGATTTCCACAAAGCAGGTGTTACTTTAGAGATGTATGCGTCCTTGACATTTGCATAAAACAAGTCCACAGTTTTGTTTTCTCTGGTACAACAGCTGACAAACTGTTGGGACGCTGGCAGTGTAGCCGAGTGAGGCTTGATTAAAATCCCCAGTTATTGCCACAAATGCATTTGGGTGTTGTGTCTGTAGCTTGGCAACAATGGAACTGATTATATCACATGCTGTGTTGGCAACAGCAGAAGGAGGAATGTAAACGGTTACCAACCGAAAAAAAAAAAAATCAAATGCTATGGTTGCTCTGGTTATTCATCATAATCAGAATCAGACATAATTTAATAACCATAACAAGTATCCAAAAAAAAAAAAAAGAATAGAAAAAATCCCTCCAGTTTCACACCATTCACACTAACAACACTCACTGAAAGATCTGAACCTATCTAACCTTTTTTCCTATTAAAAAACTGTTGCTGCATCACTTGGCATCTAAAGCCATGTTTTTAAAATAGATTAAACTGAAACATTTTCTTTTAGTTTTTCTTTTTTTTTCAAATTAATCAGTATTTATAAATAACCCTTTACTAACCAAAGACCTTCTAAATTGTAGTACAAATATAATGTGATATCCGTTTCTTTTATTCACTGGTTGCTAGGAATCCTCATGCAATAAACAGTGAGCAGGATGGTGAAGGAAGCGACAATAAATACCCCAAATTTCACTCCAAAGAGATTTACAGCAAAGTCTCATTTCAATAGCACCCATCAAATGTTATCTCCAATTACTCTAGATATGAGACAAGTCTGGAAAATATCTTTTCTGTCCAGACATTAGAAAGATAATCTCTACCTGGTAACCTTGTGGGAGTGGAAAGCATAATTGGATTTGAAATAGAATAAAAAAACAATAGAAATAGGATAAATAAAAGCACGTTCTGAATAAAGAACTGGTGGTTTCTGCCAAACAATTAACTAAGGGGGTGATCTTTTGTTTTTGTTCTTTTTTCAGAAGGAAAATTACAACAGATACATTACAGTTACCAAAGAACACATCACAAGACTCACAAAAACGTTTTTTTATGGCCCTCTCTGTCCACAAACCTAAATCCTATTGATTATAACAGAGCATGAGAGGACACAGGATTCAGGATGACCTTGAGAGATTGTGTCAGAGATCCATCTCTCTCAAAGCTCCAACTTTATGAAATACTAAAATAGAAGATTAACTGCTGTTCTATTGGAAAAATGGGAATATACCAATGAATAACAAGAGATTTGTCATTGTATTGTTTGGAACAAAGTAAATATCAAAAAAATGCAAAAAGAATATTTACCATTAGTATCAAATATTACCAAGAAATTAAATCCCAGAAAATGTGAAGCATTTTTCTTTTCAAAACCATCTCCAAATATATCAGAGCAATCCCAAGACAAGAACCACCCTTTTTTATCTCTGGTTCTGATGCTGGTACCACCAGATGAAGGCAGGAGAGAACAATTTTACAGAAGATATGCAACCTATTCCTGCAAACACTTCATGACTTTGTTTTCCTCACAATGTTTATTCTGCTCTCTCCTTCTCTTGAAATCTACCATCCCCTTTATTTTCTTCAAATTCAACATAAGATGACTAAAACAGAATTTTATTATAACTATGTAAAATTCAATTTCTACAATCTACCAGTTCACAGAACCTATAACAGAAAACATCTTAAACCACAGCAGCTTTCATGCAATATATCAAAGAAAATAGAAGGACACACTTTGCTTATGGCTCCTTAGAGGCATGCATATGGAAAAAGAAAAGCTTCATTTAAAAATGAATAAAAGAAAAACCTTAAGTCTACCCAAATCCCATATGGTTTATGGAGGATGAAACAAAGCCTTCAAAAGCAAAGATAAAACCAGACACGATTTGGCTTTCCATGTAGTTTTGATACATTTCAACACCAAAGTAATCACTATACGATTTGCGAAGGCCAGAGAAATGTATGACTCTCATAATGTGTTGTAATGCTCTTTTGAGGTATCTTGTCACTAGAAGTCACCCTGACCTTGGATTTGTGAGTGTGTGTGTGTGTATGTATTTCTGCAGGTGAAGTATTTTGCCTGTGTGCTTACATTTGTGTACAAGTCACCACAAGCGTGCTTCCTGAATGTCGCTGCAGACTCTTATCTCCATGTGCTCTGTGCTGTGGCGCCAACAAGATAACATCAACACACAGCTTCTTGTGGAGCTCAGGCAAACATCCCTCTTCCTGCTCTCAAAATCCTACCTTCTCAGTCTCCATGCAACACTCCAAACAACTATATTCTCCTCCAGAAAAGACAAAAAAACCAAAACAAAACAAAAACGTTATTATAACTATATCTTGCTCACATCCAAATAAATCATAAGACTCTGATTACTTCCTATTTCGGGGAGACAAATGTTTGAGATTGTGTTGTCTGGGCCAAATTACATTTTAAATCTATGCAGAGTTGCATAAGGAGCCTCGGAGTCATTCAGCCTGAAAATATAAAAGCTCATTTTTTCATACATTTACTATCTTACAAACCCAGAAATCCAGTAATGGGTTGTAGTTGTTTGAAACCAGATGTTTTCTGACATGTCTTTTCTTCCTCCTTTGGCTGTAAAATACCTGTGGGATATTAAAGGAAATAAACACTGAGGACCTAATATTTAAAGACTCCAAATAGGGAAAGCTAAATTAAATGTGGACAAAAATTTTAAACGCTCAATAAATGGATGTGTTTCCACAAATGTCAAGTTTATCCTGGTTTGGTTTCACCCCAGTCTGAGTGTGGCCATAAAAGAAGAACATAAAAGAGGTTCTAAGCCACATAGTTGAAGGCAATGGCAAAAATTTTGAATAACTGAATAATTCAATAAGAATGCCAATGCTAGATTTTATTTATAGAGCATTCACACAGGTAGCCGAATTTTAAGTGCTATGAACACATGTAAAAAAACAAAAATTATAAAAATAACAATTCTTACAGTTGGCCTGTTTAAATTCGTCCAGGTCATGGCAACCACAAAACAGCCTTAAACTGGAAGGCAACCAGACTTTTACTCAGTTTTTTTTAAAGACTATTTTCCCTGAACATTTTCGCTCTGATACGAGTGGACAGAATTGACAAAGACTCCTAGATAGGCGTCACAATGTCAGAAAAAACTATTCGAAAGTCCAGTTGCCTTCCGGCTGTTTCTTTAAGGCTGTTTTGTGGTAACATTTACAGTTAAAACATGGGAAAGTTGCCTCTGTCTACAGATTTACCCTCCATTCCTCTCAAAAAGAGAAGGAGCCACAGTCAGATTTACAGCAAATTATGCACTAAACATCTACTTAACCCAATATACAGCAAAACAAGGTGGGCCCATAAGAATTTAATGCAGCATATCTGTGAATTGTGCAGAGCCCATTAAACGACAACGAGAAAAACCAAGAAAATACGAGATGTGAACTTTTAAATACTTAAAATTCCACTCATGTTAAAGAACAACATAAGAGAATCATCAATCCAAAACAAACAACTTGGTGGATGAAACTAGAGTAAACAACAACAAAAAAATTAGTATCAAACAGTTCATTGTCCCCACAGAAACACAAAGTTTTGCGTATTTGAGAAAGTTTGAATTAAATTAAGATGAGGAAACCAAACTCTTGTTTTTAAGTGAAATGTATATTTTTATTTTCATACCAATTACCAGTATGTAAATTTCTGACATGAACATTACATTTCCACCTTTTTAAAGGGCTTTTAAATGGTGATTTTTATGCATGCAAAAGCAAAACAAATAAAGGCTGAAGTAAACTAACAATAAAAACAAAAAATGACATGCATTAACATTTTGGGCTTGGTGAGTTTTTTTGTTTGGTTTTTTTTTTGGTTCTCATCAACTCTAAAGATCCCCAGATTGTCACAAATGAAAAGCTTTTCAGCACAACTCGAAGTAAAACTCAATAGTAAAACAAAATAGCTACAAGGACAGAACATTCCCGCACAACTGAGCAGCTTTATTGCTTCAGCTTTTAGTACAGCTGTTCACAAACTCACATTAAGGGAAACAATATGGCCGCATCGTTGTTCATGCACCCTGCAGATCTGACTAGCATAATAAGTATTAAAATGTTAAGAGTCTGAAAAACTGAAACAATATTAAGAAAAACAATTAAAAGTTACCTCCAAAATAAGAGATTTCTATGAGTCTGATAAGGACTCCTTTTCCTGGAGATATTAAAGCACTTTAATCCATTTCAGCCTCCTGTAATTTAGTCTGTTAAAGTACAAATTGTTCTAATCAGTCATACAGACACAATGATTAAGATCTGCTCTGGGGGATATTTTTTTTTAGATCTTGCATGTTAGAAACTGGGCCTTCAAAGCCACTTATAGAAATACAATTTTACATGCTTTTCTTATTCAATCCAAAACATCCGGAGTTCCTTCTCCAACGATTGGACTGGAAATAGTCTCCGAACACAAACAAGAACTTAATTGTTACAGAGGAAAAAATACCCTCCAGCTCCTTGATATAAAAACTAAATTTAATAGATTGGGAGGATGAGTTTATTCAGCTGCTGACAGAAGCTCTTTAGATGATAATCGAGTTTGCAATTAATACATGCCATCATCACAATTTTAGTATAAAAAAAAAAAACACAGAGGCAATCAATGCACAAGATGGAGATAATTAATGCAAGACAGCAAAACAATCACCGCTTTCCTTCTGTTTTTTATTTAATATATATGCCTAGAACAGGGCATATATTGATTATAACTGTGATTGAAACTGATTGGGATAAATGTAAATAAAAAAAGGTGAAAATGCATCTAATATCAATCACCTTAATTCCACAATGTTTCCATTTTCCTTTCAATCATAAATGTTTCTGTGTGATGTTTCCCGTTTTGGTCTAAATTTCTCTTTCCTCTGATTCCTTAATAACAGCAATATCCGTCTCTCTCTGCTGGGCTAAGTGGCTTAGCCTTCCTCTTTTATCTCCCCTAACCCTTATGGATAAAAAGAAGGGGAAATAGTTTTTTTCCCCCCATTTAGCTCTTCTAAGCCTTCTTTACCTTTCCGATACTGATTTATATACATAAATGCGCACTAAAACCTCTTACTTATAACTGAGCAGCTGGAGATGTGCTGAAATACTGTGTATGTGAGAATAGTTGCTTTGTGAGTTTGTGCCCGTCAGTGTAGAGCAAAACATGCTCAAAGCTTCATCTCTTTGTTCTACTCATCCTTCTAAGGGTCAGCGAGACCTCACGTTGGTCCGCTGGATAACAGAGAAAAAGAAATCAGAGGGGGGAAATGTAACACGCAGGAAATGAGAATCAGTGGTTCTTCACATTCAACCTCCCTGCTAGACTTTTTTCTTCCTCACTTTTGCATCTTCCTTGGTTTGGAGCTTGAGATGAATGAGAAAATATAAAACGGATGTAATCAGAGACAAAAGAGAAAAGAAAAAAAAAAGAGTGAAAGCGGGGCAAACAGAAAAACATTGAAGAAGTGGGGGGGTGGGGGTGAAAGGAATTAAAATAAATAGTGGAATAGGATTATTTGACCTTAAAAAAAAACACGTAAACTGATTACATGTCCTAACCAGCAAAGGAGGCTCACAGCAAAACATTTACTCATAACTGGATTCAATGAATCTTTTCTAAAGTTTTTGCTTCGTGTCATGCAAACATGATCACTGTGACTGTTTTTTTGAATGGTCTGCTCTGCTTTGCATTCATGATCCCCAGTCGGCTCATCAGGAGCCCACACTTAGCCGGCGCTACAGCAGTCTAATAATTGATCATCCTCTGTCTCTACAGGACATCAGTAATCAGTCTTTCTTTATAGCTTATCTTCAGAATAAGAAATGGAGAACAATGATCTACTGTCACTTTGATTTTCTTTTTTATTGCCTGAAATTAGCATAACAAATTCTAATATCCCTGCAAATGTATTTACATGGACGACATTTACGCTTGTCTCCCTGTTTGTCAATTTGAAATATTTAGTTCTGCTCTACTTTTTGCACAGATTCTTACAGCACCACATTCAGATTAACAACAAATACTTAATTCTATGTAAAAATCCAGTTTGACAATGTTGCAATTATATTCTTTAAGTATTTTTGTAAAAATAACATACTATAAGCATCAAACTATAACGTAAAAACTCCTATATTTATAAAGCTAATTTATCATTTTATCTGACAGAGATGCACTGAGAAATTGACAGTAGAGCTGCTTGAAAAATCAAAGGTCTGTTAATAGATAATCTACGATTATTTGACAAGTTGTCAAAGTGAAAAACACTCGGTTGTAGTACAAAAACAAGTTTCTTCAGACAAGAGATAACTTTTGGAAGTGAGGTAAGCTTTTTGCTAATCTTAAAAGATGTAAAGTATAGATAAAAATGTGTTCTCAGTTTGTCACA
>JAUZNJ010031937.1:0-39067 GCA_034780135.1 Jordanella pulchra | reverse complement strand
CTTCTTAAATTTTTCCAGTCTCCGTGTTGGTGTTCTGCATGTGGGTTAGCGCACTCAAACCTAAACCCATCATGACAATAAATGTGTATTGTATGATTCTTTATGTGTTGGAACTTAATTATTATGTTCTTAATTACCTATTATACCTTGGTTACGTAAACCAACAACATGGGGCCTGAATATGGAGAATAAATTGGGCGTAGACAATCCACTTGGTAATGTGTGTTAGCGAGATTCAGCTTGGAGTGCAGAACAATGACAACACCATACTATCTTGCTATTGTTGATTTATTTTTATTTATTTTCACTCAGAATACAATCCAGAGGATTGTTCACACCTGGAATATGTTCTTAGTATGTGTGTCGGTGTATCATGAATTTTGTGCAGCATCCCTAAACTAAACCAGAATCTCTACAGGGAGCTGAAAGGTTGCTGCTTTGGTTTCAGGAGATAAAACAGGCAATGCTGGGTTGTGTATACTCATGTCATCCTTTAGGATTCTCACAAAACTTGGCAGCAAAATATATTGGCATATTTCAACAGTAGGTTTTAATGGAGGAAATGTCAAGCCCCTCCACACACCTCACTGCTAGTGAAGTAGGTTTTGGAGCATCCTTTTCTGCATAGAGATTCACCTTTATTCCACCCTTCTAATAAACTATAAAAATACAAAAAATAGATTTCTGTTCAATAGAAAAAAAATGGATGTGGAAAAACTTGAAGATTTAATAGATTGGTCGCTGAAAATATTCTTCAATAAAACATAAAGTAATTTAAGATTCTTTTTTAATTAATTAGGATTTATCACCAGTTCTTTCACCTGTTGTTTTAGGCTAAAGCAATGAGATTTAAAGTTATGGGTTTAGTTTTTTCATTAGTGGTAAATGGATTTATTACCAGTGAAAAATGCATGCTATAACATAATCAAACAAATCTTTTCTTGCTGTAATCACCTATTAAAAAAAACTAGTGTTGCCCTGCAGGATTTCCCTCCTATACATGTAATTAAGACTTATGGGAAAGCAGGGAAAAAGAAACAAGACCTACCTATCTGTTTTGCATTTGCGTTACACCATGGGGGATCTCAGCATTTACCTTGAGAATTTTATGGAAACACCACAATTATGTTGTCAAATGGGCCATTGCAGGGACAATTAGGCTCCCTGAACATGTGCAGAATCATAATGTCGCCAGACGCACTTGTAGATGGAGGAGGAGTTTAGGCAGACCCTATTCAGCTGCACAAATTACCTTTACATCTATGGTTAACGACCTGCAGTATTCAGGTTTTTTTTCAGTCTACATGTGCTCACAGTTGGTGTATGTCTATCAGAGTGCAGCACACGTCACAGGCGCTTCTTCAGTTTAAATAATTCATCCAGGTATTGCTGCTGTGCATTGAAGAAGCATTCTTTAGAAACAGAATAAAACGCCTAATGTGGCTTTGTTATTATAACAGCTGTTGGGCTCAAGAAGAATTGAGGGAAAAGTAACCTCTTTGTTCCCAAACATAAAATATTGTCTCCTTGATTTATGCAGATTGCACGACTTGAGCTTTTTCAATTTTTCCAGCGTATTTAATCATAAAATTGCTTCAAGGATGATTTGGATTGAAAAGTCACTTTGCTCCACTGATTTACTTTAAAGCAATAATAGTAGAAGCGATAACGGAAGGAGGAGCAGCACGTTTCAGAACAATGAAAATCAGAGCCGTCCTGGGAGTCAGATATTAGTTTTTTTTAGTGATCCGGATCACTGAGTTTTCAGTTGGAGGCGCCAGATGAGGTCAGGAGGGTTGCAATTATTCCAAACATTGAAAGAATTCATCTTTTGTTGTGTCCCTATACTGATTCTGCCTGCCAGAACATGCAAATGGGCTTCTGATTCAGAAGAATAGAAAAGGGTAATTGTTGACAGGGAAGCAAAACTGATATTGTTATGATTGTCTATGTAGCACCATGTGTTTTTGTACCTTCAGAGTTGTATGAGTGATATAAAAACATCTGGTAATTGGCTGTTTGGCAGAAAGCACAGATTCATTAAGGAAACCTGACGTAATCCACAAGTTGAAAACAAAAGCGTCATCTGCAGATAATGGAGTCAAATAGCTGATTTATTTTTTCACTGTAAACCACCTTCTGGGCGGAAACAGGTGATTAAGGATACAGAGGATTGGGGGGATAGTGACATCTGCTAACCGGACCACAGTGATTTATCAACATTTGTTACCTTGAGATTATATAAACAAAGCATCTTACAGCAAGAGCAACAACATTTTTGCTTGGATCGTCATTTTCTATTTTTCATGTTCTATTATTAAATATGAATATAACAACAACTCGGTGCTCAAGGTTTAAAAACAGCATTGAATTAAACACTTAACTCCTAAAAGGTATTAGGAATAAAGACAATGAGTAAGGAAAACTTTATAGTCTCCTAAATTTATCTGCCCATCTGTATATAACGAAAGCTTTGCAATTGTAGAAACGTCTGCTGTAAGAACTATATTAAAGCTGCAAATTATGTTACATGCCTATACATAGAAAAAAACTAAAATAAAAAAAAAACTACATTTGGTCATAAAATAATGGTTTGAAAGCCCTTTTTGAGCATTTATAGAATTCCAGCACCGGGTGCAATGAAAAACAGAAATACATGTGGCACCATCTGCTGGCAGCGCCTCAGAGTTAACAGAAAGCCTGATGGTGACTCATTCGCATTAATAAGGCATTTCCTCACACATCCATCAACTAAACAACCACATCTGAATGCCTCAGCAACTTTAACTACTCCTTCAGAAAACACAACCTTCATTTTCCAAACATTTTTCAAATCTTATTGTGGTGATCCTGGGTGCTTGGGTTGTTTTTGCTTCTTCTTCTCACTCCTCCACCAGGGACCGCCTGGTGGATGATCTCTGGTGGGCGTGACCAGCGACTGTCCGCCCTCCAACGCCGTCCGCTGCATCTTCCCAAGATGCTAGCTGGTCCTGCAGCGGAACTTCACACCTGAAGACATCTAGGGAAATCCCCGTATCCACCCCCTCCTTCCAGCCGCCTGACCTAGTAAGACCGTTGTCGCTCGTTCAGTACTCAAGCATCCCACAGTCCTTGAACTCATCGCTCTTTCTCTCCTCCAGCCCGCTTCAGTCGCCGTTTCTCAGGAACACAGTTATCTTTACTGTTGCTGAACTTTACATTAAACATCTGTAACTGATTACTGGTTCTCTGTTTTTTGCATGAGGGTCAAGAAGTTACCGTCCATCATGACACTTATCTTTCAGAGCATCAACATTTTTTTGCGTTTTCACAGTGAATCTTGGACTTTTCTTTATTTCCACACTTTGTAGGGAGGTGCTATTTGGCTTAGTAGCAGTAGGCTATGTCATTGTTTATCAACAGTGCACGTGACCATTTTTGTACCTCTTTTGTTATTAGTCTTTTGTTTACTTAAAAGTGGAGTGAAAAAAAGCGTTAAACACCAAAATGAACAAATAATAGGATAGCAGGACATGCAATCGTTAAGAAACTTAAAACTGGCATATGCATTTAAAAGTAGTCAAGTAACATTGCTAGGCAACTTTATATGGAGTTCATGTAATTTCTTTTTGAGTTATCAGTGTAACTGGAAAAGTTTTAATTAAACTCAGAGCATCTCTTTGTGTCATGATGGGTTTTAAGCTTCTTGCCCACATGCAGAACACCAAGATGGGAGAGCGAAATCAGTAACAGAGATTTATTAACTTAAAGAATGAAACAACAATAATATGACAAAAGCCAGGTCCTGGCAAACCGGCTGGGATTGGAAACAGTCTGTCACTGAAGGGGGAGAGCAGAGAGGTGAGTTCAGGTGGAGTGGGAAACTGGGGAGGTTTACTCTTACTGTTGGGTGGTTGGTTCAGAGTTTAGGAGGGAGGCTGGGGATGTCCGGGGTCTGAGTCTCTTTGTGGGTCCAGGAGCAATGGAGGAATGCGGCGGGGAACGGACAGGTCGGCTCAGGTTCTACGGAGACACACAGGAGTGATTAGGCTGCCAGTCGTGGAAACCAGGAGGAACTTGTAAACAACGGAGAGAAGGGTCTAGGAACTCGGGCAACCAGTGGGTAAATTCCATGGTGTCACGAGGAGGGCTGTGAAAACAGGAAGGCAGCCGGGGTCTGATCAGTGAAAACAGGATTTCCAGAGGAACTCCTAAAGGCAGCAGGGAAACAGAGAATCTAAATTACTAGAAAGCACAAGGAGGCTCTGTGATACCAATAACTGGCAAACACTCGGCTCTGAGGGACTGGCAGGTCACTCCTCTTGTACACCGACTGATGAGGCTTGATGGAAAGCAGCTGTCCCGCTGGAAACCACACCGCACTCCATCCAGGACCTGGCACCATCTGGTGATGGAAGAGGGACAAGGCACACAGGAAAAAAAAAAACAAAAGAAAACAGCAAACCCCGGATCATGACAGTACCCCTCCCTCAACGGTCGCCACCTGGCGGCCTAGAAGAGCTGGACGGTAACAAAGAGCAGTAGTCAGAGATGAGGGACGGATCCAAAATAAAAGAACCAGGAACCCAGGAGCGATTCTCTGGACCGTAGCCCTCCAAGTTGAAAAGGTACTGCCAGCCGCGACCTCGCCGACGGGAGTCCACAATCCGGCGGACA
Organism: Jordanella pulchra; assembly: GCA_034780135.1. Classification (NCBI taxonomy): domain Eukaryota; kingdom Metazoa; phylum Chordata; class Actinopteri; order Cyprinodontiformes; family Cyprinodontidae; genus Jordanella; species Jordanella pulchra. The sequence goes on along the minus strand of JAUZNJ010031937.1, from coordinate 34,411 downwards.
GAATTGGCAAGATGACCATCAACTTCACGGGGGGGTTCAGCCGGAGGGCAGAGCGTGCTGGCCTGGACGGGCTTAATCTGGGAGACATGGAATGTCGGATGGACACAGAGAGAGGCGGGCAGACGGAGACTAACAGCAGAGGGACTGATTATGGCTTTGATGGGGAATGGACCAACATACCGGGGAGAGAGCTTCTTGGAAATTGATTTGATTGGGATATCACGGGAAGACAGCCATACCTGTTGACCCTGTGGGTGCTGGTCTCCTTTTCTGGTCAGCCAGGCGTTTGTTATGTTCTGCAGTATGGTTGAGGTTATGGACAGTGGAGTTCCAGATCTTTTGGCAACGGCGAATGTGATGACGGACGGAGGTTACAGAGATGCCCTTCTCATCAGAGGAGAGAAGAGGTGATTGATAGCCGATGGATGCTTCGAATAGAGATAAACCTGTAGCTGCAGAAATGTGGCTTCTGTGAGCATACTCCATCCAAGGGAGGAACTGGGACCAATCGGAAGGGTTGGTGGAAGTGAAGCAACGGAGGGTAGATTCAAGTTCCTGGTTGAGCCTTTCGGTTTGGCCGTTGGGGGATGAAAACTGGAAGTGAGCGAAACGGTGGCATTTAGGACAGAACAGAAATTTTTCCAAACTTGAGAGATGAATTGTGGGCCTCAGTCAGATAAGATGTCTTGGGGAATGCCGTGGAGTCTGAAAACATGTTTCACCAGAAGTTGTGCTGTCTGAAAGGCAGTGGGTAGCTTACGGAGAGGGACTACGTGGCAGGCCTTGGAGAAACGGTTGATGATGGAAAGAATGGTGGTCATGCCCTTGGACGGTGATAAACCTGTAACAAAATCTATAGAGATATGGGACCGTGGTTGTTTGGGAATAGGAAGAGGTTGGAGGAGACCAGATGGGGGTTGATGTTAGGTTTTATTTCTGGAAGAAATGGTGCAGGCTTGGAAAAACTCACTTGCGTCTTTGTGGACTGATGGCCACCAGAACCTGCGGTTGACCAGGGCGATGGTGCGACTGATTCCGGGATGTGCAGAGAACTTGGAGGCATGGTTCCAGTGGAGGAAGCGGGCTCGGACTAAGGCAGGAAAGAGAATTTTATTGGGGGGACAGGATTCTAGGGCAGGTTCTGATGACTGGGCTTGCTTGATTATGTCCTCTATTTCCCAGGTAACGGTAGCAACAGATCAGCTGGAAGGTAAGATGGTGGCAGGAACCTTGTCTGAGTTGTCAGGTGAGCACAGGCGGGAAAGGGCGTCAGGCTTGATATTGCGAGAACCAGGACGATAGGATATGGAGAGATTGAGCCGGGAGAAGAATAATGACCAGCATGACTGACGTGGATTGAGCCTGCGAGCCGACTGAATGTAGGAGAGATTCTTGTGGTCTGTCCAGACCAGTACTGGATGCCCTGCGCCCTCCAGCCAATGTCGCCACTCCTCCAGGGCCAGTTTGATGGCCAGCGGCTCTCGGTCTCCTACATCATAATGTGGAAAGTCTACGAGAGAAGAAAGCACAAGGATGGTTCTTGTTATCTTGGGGGGAGACCTGTGATAGAACTGCTCCAACTCCGTTGTCAGAGGCGTCGACCTCTAGGATGAATTGTCTCGAGGGATCAGGCTGGATGAGAATGGGTGCATTGGCGAAGAGGGCTTCTGCCTCCGCGGTCCAACTAAAAGGGATCTTGGTAGAGGTTAGTGCAGTGAGAGGTGAGGCTGTTTGACTGTAATTTCTGATAAATCGGCGGTAGAAGTTGGCGAAACCTAGGAAGCGTGGGAGCTGTTTACGGGTCTCCGGTGTGGGCCATTCCAGGACTGCACGGATCTTTTTTTTTATCCGGCCAAACCTGTCCGTCCCCTAAAATGAAACCCAGGAAAAAGACAGATGACTTTTAGAACTCACATTTTTTCAGCTTTGATGAATAGTTTTGTCAAATCTTTGTTTTCAAACAGAAGATTCAAAAAGGAATATTGCATGTTTCACTTTACCTACAAATGTCGTGGACTGGTTTAATTTTTATCTAAAATGATATAGGGCAATTTAAACCTTTTATTCATCTTCTGAAATAACTAGTAAAAACATTATTTTATTTGTAAAAGTATAATATTCTGATTATGAACTATTATGAATCATAGAAATACTTTATTTCCACTTTATAATCGACCGTTGGTGCTTTTCCTTTGAAGAGTGACTAACTGTTCTCATTTTCTATTTTCTTTTGCTAACTAAATTAATGCTTTTATAAATAATTTCACTTACTTGCAAAAATGATTTAACTGCTAGTTATTTAATTTACAGGAGCTGATTCACCTATGGGCAGATATACATCCAGCTTGTCTTAGATTTTTAGCTGCAGGAATGATCCTGCATTAAGAAGTCGTGTTTTATGCAGGCTGTTGAATACATCTTAAATTAAAGACTCTTATAGGCTGGAAATGCCCTCGTTTACATTCAACACCATGGCCATAAGTATTGGAATTAGATGGGGTGGGATTTTGGGCCTGCTTTTTTGGGACAGTGGGTTTGTTTTCTCTTGCAAACTTCAATGACTTCCATATCTCATGCTTGTCTAACAAAAATATTTTACAAAAAAGATTTACTATAATATGTAAACCTTTTTTGAATGTTCAGGTTGATTTATTCTGCACTGGTATTGCATACTTAATTGTCAAATATAGTTTATCTTAATTTGTCATTCTATATTCTCAAAATTTAAATTATACCAGTTTTTCTTCAACTTAAAACAGAGGGTGGAGTTTTCTAAGAGATCGATGTGGTTCCTTTATCTGAACTGCCTTCATCAGCCTGTGTCCAGTGTATCCATTGTAACCAATCACTATAATGACTGATGAAAAGTGGTGTTATCACCCTCTCACTGCTTTGGTTACCAAATGGGGATTTATCTTAGGTAAATGCAGGACAAGCAGTCACAGCATATAAATAGCTACATTCAGAGTTAGTTTGTTGTGTTTTAAAAAATTTTTCCTATTCGATCTCTGAGCTTTTATTTTGATATCGCTGAAACTATGATGGAATTGTCTTCACTATCTCTTTCCAAGACTGCTTTCAATTTAATTTTATGGCTGAGCAGCCACAGAGCAAATGCATCACTTTCACAAAGTGCACATACTGTATCTATGCTCTCACTCTCATCCCTAGCCCTAGAAAGTTCTCCACCATGTCTTTCCTTTTTTCTTTTAGCAGAATTAGGGATGCTAATGTATTAAACAGAAGTGTATGTATCGTATGTACATACAGATTATTTTAGGCACCTATTTATTCTCATCTGGTTCAGTCTGGCATAATCTTCCCTTTTGTTACAGAGAACAAATCCACTCTTACTATTAAACTTTAACACAGTGTGTAAACACAATTTCCACTGCTGTTCAGTTGTCTAAACAAGTTTAATATTTCCCATTAAATTTCAATTCAGGGATTTCACACTCTTGTTTATTCTGCGCCTGGCTTGCCCCTCTTAAAAAGAAAACATTTTATTCAGATATTCATTTGTCAGCTGAATAATCAGTTGTTTATTAGGACTTTGTGATTAAAATGGCAGCTTGGGTAGTAGAAACAATATCTCTTGCCAGCAAACAAGGCAGATAGGAAATAAATATATGTGCATATTTTTGCTATTTCCTTTTACCCTAATTTGAATGAGTTTGTTCTTGAACAGATGTTTGTTTTAGATAATACCACATACTTTTGCAATGTAAAGAATTATAAACCAAAATAAAGTTTGGTAAAAGGAGCAAAAATACATTTTATTGTAAGTTATTTTAAGCCCACTGTACTGATATAAACTATAACATTAAATTTGCAGCCAGAGGTCCCAGACTGGGAAACCTAACTGGGAGACACCTTGCCTTCCAGCTAGTTGATCCAGTATCAGAGCCCACAGAAAACCGCTTGGATGTATTAAGCTTTCCTGAACACTTCAAAAAAAAAAAAAAAAAAAAAAGAGAGAGAGAGAGATCAACAGAGGTAGCAGGTCTGATGAAATAGGGGGAAAGTGTTTTTTAGCTAAACAATGTGGGTATTTGATGAATTCAAACCAACAGAACCTAATAGCGACCACCTGGTAGCTAACACGATGCTGACATGTTTTGAACCATTCTTTATTAGAATAGTGAGGATTTAAACATGACATCAAGGTTGTTGTTTATTTTATCTGCTTATTACATTTGATTGATAAAATACGACCAGAGTCCTTTAAATTGAGTTCCCTCATGTTTGCTATTAGCTCTATGTCTTAATAAACAAATCTAGCAAAGTAGATGCTAATCCCTCTGCTTTAAGGATTCCCACCTGTTGTTGTTTCCTTAGGAGTAATCGCATAATGTTAAAAATCAATAATTTAAGCGGTTATTGATTTTGGAACCGCAGCTTTAACGTGATTGGAAGAGGTTGTGGAGAGGGCCTTCAGAGCTGGGCTGTCAAAGTTGGGTCTGATAAAAATTCTTAGAAAAAAAAAACTCACTCGTTCTAGCTATCAAGGTATGTAGAGATGAAGCCACCTTGATACTCCATGGCCGCAGAACTACTCATGTTGTTTTAGCAAAAAAAAAAAAAAGTTGATTTTGGGTTGAGTTGTAATTTATTTTTTTATTTTTTAATTTACTGTTAGTTGTTGTGCTTCAAAGGTACAATAATACTAGTTTTCGGTGTGTGTGTTTGAAATTGCCAATGATAGCAAAAAGAAATGAAAATTATTGATTAAAACAACTTTATTTCTCATGCTGAACCTTCATTATTGTTCTTACTCCTTGACTATTATTTTTCTGTTTACTGTTATTTTTTTAACTAGTGAAAACATTCTTATTGCAAAAACACTAAAAAGTAATTGAACACATTTTTCATGGCCTAGCACCAAAGCTGCACTAAACAGTCATGCTGTGTTTATCAGATAAGATTGCTCAACTTGAACAACTTGGGTTCTGCATTATTTCTACAAGATTTCATTAAAGAACATCCAAATTTTAAATAGCTATTGATTTTTTTTCTTCCCTACAGATAAACATGGTGGCACAATTTTGTCCCAATCTTTCCTCTAAACATGCACACTGCAAAAAACTGAATACTAAGTGCATTGTCTCTTGAGGAAAGTGAGCCATTTTGCCAATGGAATAAGACAATTTACATTCAAAATAAGAAAAGAAAACTCTAGTAGTCTGTTATCTCAAGTGCACAATATTAAATTTATCTTATTCTAATGGTAAAAATATTAATTACATTGGATGATGATCTTCTTTACCTACTCAAATTAAGGGTAAATAAAGTTATTTTAGGAAAATGCTACTCATTTTTAGAACATTTTTGCACTGCAGCATTTGAAAATGCAAAAGAGGAAAACGCCTATTGTGAGGTAGTTCAGTCAAACCCGTATTCTGTCTGGGACTGAGCTTTTACCTTGCTGTGTAAAGTAAAGTTACCAGATATGAGACTAAATCAGGGGACGCTTACAGTTTAAAGATAGATATTAAAATGTTATCAATATGGGATTAAGAAATGGGAGTGGCTGCAGTTTCCTTAATCTTTTACACATTTACTCAATTTAAGCATTTAAAGTCAAGTGAAACAGGATGAATCTGTCGTCACTTTTTGAATTTCTTTATTCACAGAAATTGTAGTTTTCTATTTTTTTTACCTCAGGGCAAGAATATGTAGTTATTTGACCAGTGCTATGCAAATGAATGGAGTTGTGTAGGAAACATATTTGCTATGATATAAATTTTTATCAACTGAAAATAAATGGAAAAATATGTTATAGGTGTAGGAAACATGGTTTAGCAGTTAGGGTCCAAATACAGATCTAAGAGTAGTTAGATGAACAACTCCTAACTTAATGCTTCCCTTGTTTTTTCCAAAAAACAGATGGTCTTTTAATAAACCAATAAACTGGATTTTTGGATAAACAGGGGAGTGAAAATATGAGGAAGAAGATAGTAATTGACATAATAAAAAGATATACCTCTTTCAACAACCCATAGTTCCTGCATTGATACCAAGACAGGCAGACCTGCCTTTTAAAAACATTTGCATCATGTTCCCTACAAGTATTTAAATATGTTCTTTGTGAAGAAAGTAGTTGTAGAGCAGCCAGATTTCTATAAAAACTAGCAGAAATTTGTGTTATTGTTGAAGCAAAACTTCAATCTAATGTATTTATTGCTCATTTAGTTCTTATTTCATTGCTCACTGGAGCACATGCTATGATTAATATTTTATCAGGGACACCAGAGCACTCAAAACAAATGTAAAATATATTTTTTTTCTCCTAAAATAAATAGTCATGCCATGGAGGGTATTATTATTTTTTTTTTCAAATTGTAGGATATATTTAATCTGTTAGACTTTGTTAATAATTGGCTGTGCTATCGGAGTGTTTATACAGCTATTAAAACACATGAAGGGTTTGTTTATATGAAGTATGGATCATTTGAGAAAATGTGATCTTTTTGGAGTTATTTGTGTTGTTTTCAGAGAGACTTTTTTTATTTAATCTCTGGCAAATTATTCCCAGATGCATACAAACTGAGCTGGTTAACAGTAATTATCAGAGAACCTGGCAGCAACCCTGAGAGAAGTTCAATTAGAACCCGAGGCATTTTATTAGCTAAAATCGTAAAACTTGCTGAAGGGGACACAGTTTTAACTACAGAAAATGGTGTTTTAGCACCATCAACCAAAAGGCCAGGAGATGAACACTTTGTGCAAACCTGATAACAGAACCTGCATCTCAGCTTCTGTCATCAAATGTTTGCCGGATTATTTCCATTAACCCTGTAGAGAAGTCATTTTTTTTCTAAGTTTTGCTTTCCAAACACCAACAAATCTGTTTGTGTAGTTTGTTTTCTGCAGGTCACATACATTTTGTTGATTATGGCTGTTCAGTTTCTGGTCTGGTTGGATCCCTACAGCTGGTGATTTTTTTGTAGATGCCAGTATAATCTGTTGATCACTTGAGGGGGAGGAATTAAAACAGGGGCAGTAATAAAAGTCATTTGTTGTTTGGTTTTGCTTTTGCTTTATAACAAGACTTATCTCAAGATGGTGTTCTAATGATACGATTAACTTAATGACGTAAAGACTCCATCTGGCTTTGAAGTATACAGGCCACGTCTGTAAAACAGGTATACTGGTTTATTAAACTCCTAACCAAATTGTGCCTTTGGCTTTGTAAGGACTGTTTTTTGAGGGAGGCGTCTTTGCTGCCAGTGTAAAAGTGACCTCATTAAAAAAGTCCTTTTACCACAGGGGCTTAATTTGTTGTGGCAGGTTGAATTTCTTGGTGGCCTTGGCTAACTTTTAATTTTACTGAGGTGCCCTGTACGAGCAACAGCGCCAGCGGTGATTCAGCTCTTCTCTTCAATTTTTTTTTCTCCACCTGGTGCTCTATCATCTGTTTCCCATCATCACAGATCATCGTTCCAGGCTTTGTCCTTACCTGCCATGCAGCTGTACACCTGGGACCTGCTTTGCAGCCATCCATTCATCATCCTCTCACCTCTCTTTATAATTTTCTTTCTCACTTTCAGTTTTTTTGTTTGCATCTCTTTTTGCTGGTTCAGACCCAATGTGTTTAGTATGCAGAGTGACTCCGCTGGATTTTAAGTAGCTGCTTAAATTTTATAAACAGACAGGAAAACGGTGTTACACCAGGCAAATCCCTGGATTCATGCTCTATAACTTGTATATAATAATACTTTTAATACTAAAGAAGCATGAAAGGCTACAACAATGTGGGCTTTTTGTATCTGTATGAGATGTATGTTCAAAATGATTTGGTATATTATTTAAATTATTTAGCCTGAAACAGCAGAGATGTTTGATTTAATGACTTCATTCAAGTCTGACTCAAGTGTCAGATTCTATGACTTGAGACTTGACTTGGTTATATTAAAATACAGTTGTTGCTTTACTTTGACTGGAGTACCAATGACTTGTGAATTGACTTGGATCATGATTCACAGAAAATAAAAAAAGAAACTGATTTACATGGTTTATTTCCTCACATCATTTACTGTTCAGATATAAATTATTGTAACTTGTTAAGGATTTCAAATTTAAATGTAAAAAATTGGACTTGGAATTGTGAGTACGGACTTGTAACTTGACTTGGAACTTGAATAAAAAGTTGCTTGTGATTTAGTAATGATCGGGTGCCACTACTGTAAAATAGAGGATAGAAATATCTGAATGATCTGAAATCCTCTGTGTTTTCCGTGTGTTCATAACACAGTAACATGCTTGCATTTTAATCTACTGTCCGGATCAAAAGGCACACATAACACTAAAATTTGGTTTATAGTAACAAATATTTTGGATCTTTCTCTGTGCAGAAACAAACTAACCCAAAATCTTAAGTTTGCAAGCTCAATAGTTGATTGCAACTAAAGTAAATTGGCTATAATGTGAAGATAAAGACTACGTACAAAGGTTTGATAACAATCACATAAGCATCACTTCTCACAGCTGGTTCAGATTTGTAATTTTTTTGCTCTCTGCCAGAGAGTGTATGAAAAATGTTTGTTACAATTCCAGTCAATCAGGGAGATCCCTGCTTAATGACTCTATCAGCTCCTCTTTTCTTAAGACAGTTTATTTCTATTTCAGTCCAAAGTTTGTCTCAGGAGTTTTTTCAATGATAAATATGTTTTTGGCAAATATGAGATAATTTTTTGTGTGATGTTTAATCAGAAATAGTTTTTTGCCAGTATTCTTCTTCCATTTATGCCATTTATGCACAATTTCCTTATTGTTTTAGCATAATGATAATAGGAGCATCTATTTATGATGTATTCTGTCATGGTGGGTTTAAGGAATCGAACCCACATGCAGAACACCACTCGGACACTGGGAAAAAGTTCAACACGTTTATTGAGAATAAACACAGAGAGTTAAGGTTCTGGTTCTGGTTCAGGTTCTGGTTCCGGTTCGGGTCCAAAGCGGTAATCAAAGAGTTCTGTAAGTTGAGAGTTCGGTTAGCCAGGAGATCCAATGAGGGGAAGAAGACAGGGGCAGATTAGTTTCAGGTCAGATAATAACACGAGACAGGTTCTCAGAGGCTTAGGTTGCTAACCAAACGAGGTCAACACTGCGGCGTTGAAGCAAGGTCTGGCAGTTGCTTATGTAGCAGGGTCTCCTGATGAGCTGAAGATCCTCAGGTGTGCAGAGGGCTCCAGCCCAGGAGACCCACGGCGCGCTCTGCTGGAGAAAAGGTGGGGAACAGGCTCCGGATCTCAACATATTCAGGGTCATGATATTATTTGTAAGTATTTTTTTTATCGTTTTAGCAACTTCATGTTGTCAGACAGGTTCTAAGCAATTAGTTCTTGACTCTGCAGCTCTAGCAGTAGTCAGGTCTGGGTGTGGCGCAAGTGAACAAAATGTTACTGAGCAGAGGTTATTTATAGATAAACATAGTGAAGAATGTTATACTTCACACAAGGTAAAATCTGTTTGTTTTTTCAACTCATTTCTGTAATTTTCAGTTCAACAGAGAACAAATAACACTTAAGCATGGAAAGAAACAAAAACCAAAGCAGTAGTGAGAGAGTGAAAATCTTTCTGCAGCACTATGAACCACAATACTGATGCAGACCATGTCTCAGTGATGAAATATATCCTGGCTTTCTACGGTGTAAAACTGCTGTCAGTTTTTTCTGTATAAACCATCAGAACTGTCTCAGATAACTGATCGGTATTGAGGACACTCCTTGTAGGTTTCCCTGTAAGTACGCTGGTTTAAACTCAGGTCTGAATAAAAGAAAACAAGCTTCATAAGATACACTGTTGCACTTCTGAAGATATCATTGTCTTGTTCTCCTTGTGATGGTAAGGGAGGGTGAGGGGAAGATGTAACAGACCTGTGGAGGAAATTATGGCTAATTTACCACGTTTTGTAGTACAGCTTGTTGATGCAACCAACATTTACAAAAATAAGATTAGATTTATGGTTAGACTTTTGAAAACAGGCCTTCCATAGGATGAATCATGAGGATGTCTGCAATGAAACAAAAATTCCTGAAAACCGAAGCTTAAGATAAAATACTGAAGCAACATTTAAATCAAACTCTGTATATATCTGCCACCGTAGTTGTTATTGTTTTTTTCTTTTCCACTGTGACGGCTGTTTTTTGCACGGAAAATTTGTGGATGTGAGCATAAAACTGTTAAATAGCAAGAAGGAAGTAATATAAAAATGAGAATATTGTTAATACATAGAAACTCTCTTCACCTTTTTTTTTCACATCTTTTTATAGCCAAAAAAAACAAACAAAAAAACAATCAAAGCTATTAAGATGAAAAGACATTTATGAATAAATAAGTAAAAGGTGCAATAACTTCCTTAAAAAAGTGAAAAACTAATAAACTGTTAAAGCACATTGTAATTTATGTTGTAACTGCTGTTTAATTGCATTATCAATTCTCACAAATAAACACTGAAACAAAGTCATGTTTACTTTACGAATGATACCGATGCGGATTTAACAGCATTTGGATTGGGAGCAGCATCTCTCACATCTATTGACACTGTCATGCTTTTAGCTTCAATTAAGGCTTATTACATTATTATTAGCTCCTTGGTTTAAGCTTTTTAAATATATATAGATCTCTTTTGTGGAAAAGTTACTGCTGGTTGTTTATGAGGTTGTCCGAGCAGTAGAGGCTTTGTAAGCAGCAGTAATTCTTTCTGCAGGATGAGGAACCAGAAACTTATCCTATCTAAACATCCCAGCCTTAAGAGGCAAAGGTCATAAATCTGGCCTTGCAGCTCCAGCAGACAAGGGAAATATTTTTTGGGGGATACGAAGATGGTAACTACCTTTGAATTCTCCCATTAGGAGTTGATTACAAACAAGCTTCTCTGATTTTGTGTGCTTGTCAAATATATATCATTATTGACAGAAAAGTAGGAAGTTCTCTAGATTAATCACAGTGGTTAAATGATTGATATCTTACTTTTTAATTTAATTGAGGCTAGTGGAATCTCTCAGTATGTGTAACTCCCTGACCTCCGCCTAGTGTCTTATTCTCCCCCGATATATTGTGACTCCCATCTTTAGTTAAAACCTGTATTCACAGAATCTTTCATAAATATCCTTGGAGTCACATGGTATTCCGGATCATCAGAGTCACATTTAGATTTGCTTATTATTTAAGATTAAAACAGCAATTAAAAAAGTAAACACAACCCAAACTGCCAAAGTGGCTATTACTGTAGGAGTGGCTGTGCTACAGCTGAAATTCACCTGCAGTTGGTGGGTGTTAATGTCAAGCCCTGCTCCTACAGCCAAGGTTCAGTCTCCACAGTAACCATCTGTTGATCTGGCTGAAGGGATGGATAATCTCAGCTACCTCCGTCTGTGAATGTGGTTTTAATTTTTTATATTAAGCACATCACCCTTGAAATTTAGCACTGACATGAAGTATGAAAATGAAATCTGTTCCTTTCTGGTGTGTTGGGCTTTCTGTCTGGTAGTAGACCACATCCTGTAGTCCCAACCTGTTTACTGACATCCACTACAGAGGCTTAAATCAGAGGCAACCGGACTTTTACTCTATTTTCTTGAAGACGTTTTGACACCCATTTCGTCGTCTTTGTCAATCTGTAGCAGAGGTGCTTATATTTTTATGCAGCATTAAGCTTAATGCTCCAAAGCATCACCCAACAGGAAAACATTGTGGTCACCTTTCTAAGCAAAGACCATGGCATTACCGTTTTTCCAGAAGACGAAAGTAGATGCTCAGTGGTACTGAACACAACTGACTACCATGAGAAAATAATGCATCTAATGAAGGATGGTAATACCTACAAGGCCCTAAAATAAAATTAGAAAGAGAAAAAATCCCTCAATCGCTCTCTCTATTGTTAACTGTGTCCAGGGAAGGCCATATTATGCATTTGTAGCCTTACAAAAATATAAAAGTAGGGAGTCCCACTCATTTACTTGGCCTCCTTGAGGAATTTATTCACTAACTGGCACCCTGAAGCTAACTAGGATCTCAGATTAAACCAAACAGAATCCCATTGATTTTAATTGGATTTGGCCTCAACTGAATGCTATCTGATTTAAAATAATTTGGTGCTGCTGGTAAAATTAGAGATTCAAGGATTGCAGAGTTTTGATATACAAGACGAAGAAAAAAAATACTTTTTTTTTCCTGTAATAGAAGACCAGCTTTATTTAGTTGGCCTCATCATTAAACATAGCCTTTCTTCTGACTTGCAGCTAAAGTACTGTTAAATTGGATCAGAATTTAATTGTAAAGTTTTTACTTTTTAGATAAAGGGAATACACTGCAAGCTTTTTTTTATCTTTTACAATAAACCAAGTCGTATTGCAGAGGCCATTGGTCATTGAATTTAGACTTAATAAAATAAAACCCTTCCCCATGAAAACCCCCAATATTTAAACCGATAATAAACTGCCTTAAAATTCCTATTTAATGAGAAAAAACACTTTCAGCAGGTCAGAAACAAGTATAGCTGGCCACAATGCATCATTTATTCCACCAAAATATTAAGCCACAACGGCTGACCTATAAAAAATAGAAGTCTCTTTGTGCATCTAGACGTTGTCTAACCACAGGGTAGAAAAATAAATATCATGCTGTATGTTTTGTGTGTTACTGTTCACCCTTTACAGCAGTGTCAGTCATGAGTAAAAGATGCGGCATAAAAATTGCTCTGAGCTGCATCAACATTGTCCTAAAAAATACTACAGCTATAAACACTTTTGCATGGATAGATGAATAGATAGATGGTCCTTCAACAGAGGACAAACTTGGCTGTAATCTTTTGCAGAGGTTATGTACATTGAAATATTAAGTAGCCTTATACAATTTCATATTAATAGATTACCTTGATTTCTGTTGGTTTATTTCTTGGCAAATTACATCCTATGGACTTGGGAGACTCATGGGGATCTATTCAAACACCATTATAATGGTTTACATGGCCATCATAGCACTTTATATAGGTCCTAACTTTAAGGACAGATGAAAGGCATCATGAAAACACACTTGATGGGGCTGAGGTCAGAGCCATGAATTTAACCTTTAGTTTCACACAAGTAAGAGTAAGCACTGCTCCCAGATGGAGGGCGGTTGCAGCATTGTGAGGAAGCTTTTCATGTTGTGAGATGTTTTATCTAAATATTTTCCGGCACTTTTGAGTGATGTGAGTGGCCTTCGTTCTACAAAGCTCTTTTTCTGCACAGATTAAGCACAGGTGCCTGACAACCTTTGTTTAATTTTCTCTTCAGGAGTAAAATGGATCTTTTTCATTTCTGCTTCTCCTTTTTTAGGATATGTTTAAGACAGTAGCTCAGTGTTTTTTTTTTCAACTGACTATGATTAGTTGTTTTTTGTGGAGCATATTTCAGTGCTGGATTATTCTGGCAGTATTAGAAAAAGCTCTGATCTCACCTTTACAACAAATGTAAAAATGTTGAACAATGAGGCTTCATTGTATAATTGCAGCTTAGCGATTAAAGCAAAAAATTGTCAGGAAACAACTTTAATAAAACCTCCTTGTTGGTGCTCTTTAGTTTACAGCCTCTCCGTCTACAAAAAGCATCCCCTCAGTGTGATACTCCCACTGCCATGTTTTACTATTAGGATGGTGTGTTTTGAGTGATATGCAGTGTTTTTAATAAAGGCCACAACTGAAATTTATCATCGCTGATTATCGTACTGTCTAGCATGTTTACAGTGTCCCTCAGATCACTTGCCTTTTTTCATGAATAGTATTCTTCTCTTACCACTTTTTCAGAAAGTTCACTTTATTATTCTTACCCAGCCTTCCAGTTACAGTAGAGAACTATGTCTAGGTGGGTGTGCAGTTCTGCTATAATCTTTCAGATGACCGATGATGACCGTTAAGATATTTTAAAGAAACCCAGTCCTGCTTTAACCTATTTTTACCAGTTCAAGCTCTGTAGGAAACTTAAGCCTGTGAGTCCAGATTCTTTGATAATCAGCCCATATGAGTTGAACGGTCTTTGAAAGAGACCATATTTCAAATATATATCATACTGACTGGATCAGCTTGTGTTATGCTAATTAAAAAATAAAACTGGTACACTTAGAACTGCAGTGAACATCTACATTAATAGGCTACATATCTAGGGGGGAATAAGATAAGATTTAAAAAAGGAACCTCTCAAAAACAGTTAATATAAAATTAAAATCATTGGTGAAGTTGGTAAAGATTCTCCCCAACTGCAGCTGCCACCTGCCAGCTGACTAACACACCTTCTGTGTTGAAGGTGTGAGAAGTGCGAGAAGACAGGAGAAAGCAGCTGTTTGAAAAAAGGAAAAGGAAGGACTAATCCTCAGAAATGTTAACTTTTGTTGACTTTATCACTTATTTCTCTTTAAAATGAAAGGTTTATTGTGACTTATACTAGTTGAAACTATAAACTGTTCTGGCGCAGGGAATGAGGGAAGGTGAGTGACTGACAAACAGAAAAGAGTGCATAAATGTAAAGTGGAAAGGAAACTGTTGAATTATTTATTTGGTTTTTTGTTTTATGCATTTTTTGTATCCAATCATTTACCATAGGATCCTCCCAGAGGCACATGGGATCAATGGAAGCGCTGCAGAGAACCACAGTTCAGGTGCAACAACCTGTAATTACTAAATGTAATTACTATTAAAATTAAATTAAAATGTAATTACTAAAATCCAGAAGAAAACCTGCTTGTTGTTTGCTAACAAAAGTAGGGGAAACAACTGACATAGTTGGTGCTTTAGTCAGCGATACAAAATATATGCTTGTGTCACACGTGTGGAAGAAACTAGCAATACACATCTCCTTCAACACACCACTAAAGTTGGAAGAAGATGGTGGCAGCGAAATACTATAGGGTTAGTTTCTGCGGTGAATCTGGTGATCCTGAGAGAAAACGTGTTTGAAGTTAATGGTTAAAAATATAAGTCTGGGGTGGAGCAACAGTGTCAGGACAAGGACCCAAAACACAAAGAGCTGTAATCAAAAATGGTTTTACTCAATGCGTACCTAATTCATGCGTTTGATTTGTCCTAGTCAAAGTCCAGACCCAATTTAAGTTGAGAATTTGTGGCAAGATTTGAAAATCAATCTTTACTTATAATCTCATCTTAGTAAAATCCCAAATAAGGTGTAATTGTCAGGAAGAACTGCCTCATGTTCTCAACCATGTGTTTGTTGATCTCTTAACCTGTTTTGACCCATTTGTTAAGAATAAATAAAGCCACTAAATAATCGAAGGAGGACTGACATTCTGCTCTGTTAGCTTTTCAAAAAACAAGTTAGACAAAGGGAGTCAAACTCTGAATTAAAATATGCAAACAAAGCCAGGAAATGGCTGTAAAAAAATGGCAATGTTTGCCTGTCAAATGTGACGTACAGATAACAGCATCATCTGGATCTGGGATTTCTTGGTCTTTCTATGTATGTTGTGTAGCAAACTGCAAACACAAGTGATTACACAGTTGGCTGTTGCAAAATTTCAGGGGTATCTCAGTGATTTGATGGATTTTGTATTGCAGAGCATGTTCCCTTCATACAAAGCCTGTCTTTTCATTAATGCAAAAATGAATACTACATAGGTTTATAGAGAAATGTGTCTTTAAAATAAAAAATCCTTGCTATTTTTTAGAATTGGCTGAATGTTATTTAATTGTGTCTCAAGCATTGTCATTGTCAGGCTGTATCTAATTGGATTCCAATAATTGAAAAGGCTTTCAGACACTTCGCCAAAGATCTGCAGAAAATCATCCACAGTAGGCTGCTCTTTACTGAATATACAGGAAGTAAACACAGTAGAGGATGTATTCAACAAAAGAGAGGAATCAAGCATCACTGTGGGTTTTTGTTGCAGCTCAACAATGCAGTTTTGAATAAGGAGACCTGTATAAATCAAGAATTAAGACACAGTGTAGTCTGGGATAACAAAAGGCATAAAGGCCACTTTGAAAGGAGGAGGCAGTATGCCAGAGGAGATGGAGCGAAGCATAAAAAGCAGTCATATCGCAGACAAGTAGCTGTGCTCACGGTGGTGGAGCTGAAGGCTAAGCCAACATGTCCAGCGGTGATGAATTGTTGCTGTCAGGATAAGCCAAACAAACAGATCTGTACAGTGTATGACAGCACTCCTGTAGGCGCTGCTATGAACAATAGCATTTCCCAGCAAGCTGTGCTGCAAAAACTCCATAGATCTGAGAGGACACCATTGCTGGAGGTATACAGCTATTTATCTGTTATACATCTGTTAACGGCTTTGCTTTTGGGGGCAAAACTGTAATAATGTGAGGAGTGTTGGGATAGAAGAGACCAGAAATTGAAAAACAATGTAATTTAAATATATGAAGGTCTTAATATACATGCAGGAACTTTTTAAGAACCTGAAAAATAAATGATTATGATCATTCTTGCTCATGTAATCTTTAAGACAATGCAGTGCTGCTTCAGAGGTAGGAATTAGGTCCACAGATTTACAGGTCAAAAGTTTACATACGCTTGTAAAAAACATAATGTCATGGCTTTCTTGAGTTTCCACATTTTCAGGAGACCCATAACAAATTTATGAAAGAACCAAACTTTATAAATGTTTGACAAACAAGTATGTGTTCCGATCACTCTATCACAGAAAAATTAGACTTGTAGAACTTATTGGAAACTCAAGACAGCCATGACATTATGTTTTTTACAAGTGTATGTAAACTTTTCACCACAACTGTATATGGTTTCTGTGCAATAGTTTTCAACTAAACAAAGCTATAGTTTGAAAGTCTCATGTGTTTGACGCCATAAAACTGCTGGATACTGATGTGAGACAGACAGGTGTACAGCTTATCTGTGATAGAAGTAAAGTAGAAACCTATCAAAACCAAACAAAAATGCCAACTCCTCTTTTCCCCAGAGGATAGAGGTGCAGAGTCTGAGGATAATGTGTCTGTCATGACACTGAATGTTCTATCGGATAAGAAACCGTCAGTCTGTTTAAAATAGAAGGAAAAAAAGATAATTGAAAACCTTATATGAAGCAGTCTGCTTTAGAAAGCCAGACTGAAAAGGGTCAGAGATCAGTAATCTACAAAACCAGGACCAGAACATTGTTTCTACCACTTTTTTTTATAATTTACTGACAAAAGAAAACATTTCGGAAACTTGCTGGCTATCTCCTGTTCCAAAGCCAAGAAGAGGTGGATTCAATCATTTTTTCCTGAACTAAAGTTTGTCTGGACAGTATTTACATTGCAACACTTTTTCCACATTTAGTTATGTTACAAACTTATTCCAAATGGTATCCAATTAATCTCTCCTCAAAATTCCATCAAACATATACCATTATAAAGATATTAAAAGCCTCTTTCTTTTTTTAGATTGTTGTAAATTTATTTCCAGTAGAAAAGTAAACGCTGTGAATACTTTGCATACCATGTATATCATTTTTTCGAGGCAGACTGTGTCATGTTGGATTTGAGGCTTCTCACCCACATGCAGGTTCTACCACAAAGGCCAAAAAGTCTTGATTCAAATTATTTATTTACAATAAATGCTGAATGGATTTAAATCCAGATTGACTCTCTCGGCAGTGGCTGGGCGGCTCAGGTTAGTTCGTCTGATGCAGGGTTGCTGAAGAAGGGGAATCTGCTGCAGGTGCGCCAGCCTGCCCCAAACTTTCCTACGAACATCGTCTGTCCGAGGAGCACTCACACCAACTTGAATCCTAACAGACTGAAAATGTCATCAAACCTATATTGTAGTTTAATTATTTCCTCATGAAAGGAGCTGTTTCCGCTTTCAATGTTTTAAATATGCAGTCACTTCATTTAACAAAGACAAGCCTCACATTCAGCATTTAATACATTATTTATCACTTAAAAGTATGAAAACTTGTGGATTATTTTAAAGTCTTCTGAATTTTCAGATTTAGCTGGATATCTATCATTGATGAAGAATCACATAACACCGAGATCATAGAACTGTTCCTATTGGTTAGATTTTAAGGCGCTGGTATCAAGAGGTTATTGTGACTAGATGTATAGAGTCCAGCAAATGATCTACAGCTGGTAAAAAGTCAAATCTAAAGTTTTCATTTTAGCTTCATTAGCCTGATCCAGCATTTGTCTATTTTGTTTTTTGTCTCCAGCGACCTTTAGAGAAGCCAGACGGCCTGGATGTCTCTGACCAGAGTAAAGAGCATCCGCAACACCTGTGTGAGAAATGTAAAGTCCTGGGCTACTACTGCCGCCGCGTGCAATAATCATCTCTACCCAGAGCGAAAGAACTTTGGCGTCAGAAGTCACGTTGTCTACCTGTTGACATGCAGGTCCTCCCTTCTTTTCCACTCTATGCTTCAAGATGGTAGCTCTAGACCTCCCTTTTTACCTTTCTCCTATAAGATCAGGATAATTCATCTTGCACGCTTTTCAAAAATTGTAAAACCATATATTAGAAACTGTATTACTCTAACTGTATATTTAACTGCAGCAAATTAATGTATTGATGAATTAGCACCAAGCATGTATCGTATTGGTGTCACTGACGATATGTTTAGTGTCAATACCTCACCTCGGGGTTTATTGGCTTTGTGTTTACAGAGATCTGCTTTCCTTTCTCTTGCCAAGTGAAGTATGCGACATGTTGAACATTTTTTGTCTGGGAGCTTCTAGCAATGGTAAAATGTAAAAAGAAGGCGTTCGACGTCCATTTTTAGGGGTCAGCAGCACATCTTACTAACTGTGAATTAACTGAGGGATAAAGTGCCATACATCCCGAGCTTACATTTCACATATTTATTTACTTTTCTTGTAGTGTGCAATTTGAATTTTAACTGGGACATATAGGATATTTTTTTTCTTCTATGTCTGTGTACCACATTGTGTTACTGCGTCCGAGTGTATTTAGGAACTACTGTAGGTTCAGTCGTATAGAGTCGCGCCTCAAATGCGTTTTTCGCAAAAAAATGTAGACAGAAGCGGTTTCACCGAACCCCCTCTGGAGTATTTTCTTAGCTTCAATTTATCTATGTTCATCATAAGCAGATGTTGGATGGATAACTGTAACAGCAAATGAAAAGAAGGGTCACTCGGTAGGAGAAGTTACAGTCCGAGAATGGTCTTGTCAGAGAGAAAAGTATTTTCGGCAAAATTAAATGTGTAGTTAATGTGTTTCTGAGGAGAGGTTCTGTAAAAATCTTCTAAGCAGTCAATATTTTGTCTGTTTCCTTTATGGTTCAGTATAAATCCAGATTAGCTGGATCCAGAGACTAAAGCTAACAGCTAGTTTGAGAGGCGGCAGGCAGTTTGGTGCACCACCAATGATCTTCCTGTGTAAAAACACATACTTATAACATATATTTTTTTATTTATCATGAGAGTAAAAGTTTAAAAGGTAAATATTAAAATGAATATATTTTTTTCTAACTTTAAAAAAAAACTGTTAGTTGTTCTGTAACGACACCATATAAACGCACTGATGTTTGTTGGATTTTAAAGCAGACATGAGTTGTTTCCTGCAAGCTTAATCCGTTCTTAAAGTGAAAAGTTCTTTTTCTTAAAATTTCACAGAGAGTGGTGGGTTCACCAGTGTTTTTTGGGGCAGTGGAGAGAGTGTTGTGGACTCCCAGGCTGTGTCTGAAAAAAAGGTTAATGCACTTTTTACTCGCTAAAAAGAACAACTAAGTTGAACAAAACAATCTCCCATACTAGCTTGTGACTCTCTCAACTTCACCCTAAGAACAGGACAGAAAAATGGATAGTATCAAAAGGAATAATAAGACATTTTCTTTTATTAGGGTTTTATTTAAGTCTTAGCATTAAACTAAATGTAAAGAAATGTTAAAGTTAGCATTATTATAACAGTAGTCAGAAAAACTGTACGTTATGATTACATCTGTTAGAATAATTATCACTTTATGGTAGAAATGAAAACATTTTGGTTTATTCTCCGTGATACTGGTTTCTGTATCACACTGTGAAAATCTGATACCGTGTCTCATGCGGGAGACAAACGCTATGGTTTTGGGCTGTGCCTTGCTAGCTGTTAGCTTCAGTTTCCAGAACCAAAAAAAATCTACATTTATATTGAATTCAGACAGCAAAGAGTTGCTGCTGATTCAATATTAACTGCTTTTAACCTTTCAATAGAACCAATTTTTAAAAAGTATTTTCCAAGTGGAAAACTTGGTAAAGATAATTGTTATGTAGATAGAAAGTAATATGATGCAGCCGTTTTCTCAGTGCCTTTGATCATAACCTTTGAAATGAAAAGAGGTATTTTCAAACTGTAGATTTGAAGGATAAAAAAGTTTGAAATGACTAATATCTGCCTTTTAAGGGCTTATTTTTCCATAGGATTGTGAGCTGTTATATGTACTGTATTTTAAAACCTTTTAAAAACTGGTGGAATATATATTTTTATACTGTAAAATGTATGTGCCTTCAATAGGTTTCATGGTTGAAGGGTAAGTGCGGTGAGCTTAAAGGTGGAGCAGTGTATGTGCTAACTGTGATGCTCAGAAAGTCTGATGGAGGTTCAAGATGTGACAAAGGATGAGAAAAAGATTAAAGCCTCTCTATTAGCGGTTGAACTGGCATGGCGGGTGTTCGCTTCAGAGCAATTTGCTGGACCAGCGTTTCCAGCTGGCAATAACAATCCCACTGTGGTCTGTTGTCATGGAATATCAACATAGATTTTATTTCTTCTTTCGATCCTCAGCAGAGCAAAATGCTTATGAAACTTTGGACCTCACACTTTGTTTTGTTGTTTTTTTTTTTTCCCTTATTATCTGTTGCGGTTTTGTTTATCCAAGAGAATGTTACGTTTTTTGTTCAAAATATAACAAAACAAAAAACAAGAGAAAAAGCATACGCAGTAACTTGCAGCATTTGGAGTCATTGTTACATCACTGTGTGTGGAAATGTAACTAAATGCCAACTTTTCAGTTCAAAGGGCACTCCAGGGATTTAGTTCTGCTGGTCCAGTAAGCTGAAGGGCTTAACACTAACAGAACCAAATGTCTTACTCACTTTTAAGTCACTTGGGATAAACTCTAAATTCCACTAATCTGTTTTCCATATAGTCCCATAACATAATCATTTACAAACTACCATGCCTGTTAAAAGATTACATCATAACTGGCATCGACTTGTGTTTTCGGGATGATTAAATCACATACAGTGAGCTCAAAATAACAACACAGACCTGGCATTAAAAAACGTGATGTGATTTGCTATCCTAAAAGTGTTTAGGACATTTGTTTGCAAAGACCAGCTATAGGCTCTAGTGCACTTTTCATTTCTCATCTGCTTGTAATGAAGTGCTTATGCAAGTAGCTGGCACCTCATTGTGGCGCAGAACCTGTAGCTTATTGACTGCCAAAGATATTTGGCCATATATGTTTACAGAAAGACCCCCTATAAATGTGCAGTTAACAATAGGATCTGATTGCATTCATGCAGCAGGTGTAAATATCGCTAGTGATTGGATCTCCTGTGAATGTCAGGCATTGGCAATGGTAGAGATGAGCCAGTAAAAGCTCTCTGATGTCTCATTTCCAGTGATTTTGCTTTTTATTTTGAGTTGTATTAAATAAAAAGAATCACTTTTGTACATCCTGCATAAAGCGAAATCTCTCTCCAATAGTGAACATTTACAGATCCAGCAGAATCTCAGCTGGTATAAGGACAGATGCATCCATATCACTAAAACACAAATAAAGAGAACTATAGATCGTGTTTCTTTTGTACAACTTGAGATTTGAATGTTATTTCATTGTAGAAAATAATCACAATTACCGAGGAATGTGTCCAACTCAACATATGGGAAGAAAAATACTTGTTTACTGTTGTGTTTAATGATTCATTTAAACATCGTAGCTCTTGAGGAGCCGTAAGAAGGCTCTCGTATGTAAGCGTTAGAATAAGCGGTGCTGTCCCACTGTTTGATAAAAGCAGCTTATGTTAAACAGCTCTGCAGTTAACTGGATTTCATTAGTCCTCAAACAAAGGAAATGTGCTGTGATACGTTGGGCTTCCTGTTACCTGCAGACGTTTCATTCTCTAGCTACGTGTCAAAGTCCGAAGGATCCACCAACACGCTTCTGTAGAAGAAAAGTTTCCTTTCTGAAGGCTTTACTTGTGGTCACTCTGAAGTTATCCTCTACAATACAGAAAGAGGCAGTCTTCCTTCTTAACAACTTCCACTCTACAAAGCATTCTTGGTTATTGATCATAATCAAGATCACATATGGCCGATTATTCAGACAATCCTGAGGTCATTTTCTAAGGCTTGAGAAAGCTCATCTGTAGTTTAACAAAAAAAAAAAATGGATGAAGAAACTTTATTCATGAAAACTTGTGAAGTGCTTCTTTAAACAGAAAATTTGGCATTTTCTCTATTTTTTTAAGTCATAGCAGAGCATCAATATTGGGAACAATCTAATTGTCTTACTGCTAGTGTTTTGCTTTTGCTTTGCTCAGTGACACTAACTGGTTTTCCAGACTAAATACCAATGATGCCTTATAAATTAACCTCATAAGAAACAGTGTTATTACGGGAGAAGATCAATAAAAAAATATCTTGTCAGTTTGTTTCCATCCAGAAACGTGACATAAGAACGCCATTATAAATGGCATCTCTTGAAGCAAATGGTGGAATACATAAAAAAAAAAAGAGATCATGAACTTGTAAACATAAATATATTGAATTTTCTAGTTAATCTTCAGATCAGAATTAGCTTTTTTTCTATATATAAGATGTGTATTTTGGAAACATTACTAGATGTTGAAATTTCTAAAGCAATCTGCAGCTTATTTCCCTGAAGAGACGTTTTCTGTATATATTTGATGGCCGTGATTTCCAATGTTTTGCAATATCTAGCTTCTTTTTGTTTTTGTTTGTTTGTTTCTATAAAGAAGGGCCTGTTGCTAAGAAATAATCAAAGCTGGGGAATTGTTCTTGTTTTATTTTACACTTATCTGAAGGAATATCCTGCAGAAATATTTATGGAAATACTTTTTACAACACTTTTTGTATAGAATATGCAACAAAGTTACACTAAGAAGGAAATATTGATGTCTGCATAGAATATTATTAGACAAAAGGTGGTACATAATTAATACCATGTCTCACATATAAGCCATTGTATTTTTCATGTGTTAGCAGTGTTAAATAACCCCCGTTGCTATGCGACTAACATCCCTAAAACATGTATTCTTTTTGTAAACACTAATATGCAGATTCATTGTGTTAACATGCAGAAATGTCTTTTTGTTTTTATTCTAGTGATGGATATTCACCACTGTATAAGCACATTAAACTGTGAGATGTAGTTTGCCTAAAGCAGCGACGACAGGAAGCTGTTCTAAAAGTGTTCTTCTTAGTTTAGGACGTGTTACGCTCTGGTCAGGAAAAGTGTGTTTGACAAAGAACTGTCCGAGTTTGCATGTGCATGTGTTTGGATGAAATATTACTTTGTGCAATTTATACTTATTTAAAACCTTTACAGTAGCCGAACATTATCTGCAACGTTAGTCCTGAAGTATTTCATTTACCACAGTTGTAGCCTCTACGATTAACACATATTTAGTGAATGTAATGTGTTAACAGTGCGGTCGAGTTGGAGCGTTTTGTTTCTCCCTGTGCCGGGAGTGTGTGTGTGTGTGTTTGTATCTCTTGAGATGTTTGCAATGCATTATTGCAATAATGTAATGTTTGAATTGGACGGAATGCAGGCACGATGTAATTGATTTTTTTTTTTTGGGGGGACAAGGACTGAGAGATTCGCAGCGTCGGCTGCAGGTCTGTTTTTCCACGTCCATGAAACGGCATTCCAAAATGTGCCTTATTTGATAGATGGGAAAACATTTTAGTGCTTTGGAGCTGTTGAGAGCTTGCTAAATTAAAGGCAAATTTATAACTGCTAAAAAAATGGTTGTGTTGTTATTCATCATGTCTGGTTTTAGTCAGAACTTCCTTATCGTTTTCTAAGATCTCCAGTTTGTGTGGTTTTGCAGAAACACAATTTAAGATAGTTTATTGGGAATTTATGTTATCGGCTAGAGAAAAGCTAAAATGTTTTAAAATCTATAGCTGACAGAAAGAGTGAAAAAAAGTCAAGTGTGAATTTGTAAATCATCCAATTGGTACGGTGGCTCTGAATTACAAAACCGCATCAACAAATCTTCAAGCACAACTACAAATTTAAAAAATGCAACATTTTCAGAAACACAACATATTAAAATGTTGTGAAAAAAGATTTCGAAAATGTTTCTGAAAATGTTTTTTTTTGTTTGTTTTGAATATGTTGCATTTTTTAATTTGTAGTTCTGTTAAAGATTTGCTGATGTTGTTTGCACTTCAGGCCCACCGTATATTAGTCAGTAAAGCTACATTTTAAAGAACCATGAAGTGTATCTTATATGGGGCAGACAGATTTTGGTCACAAAAACTCTCAATGAAAAGCACGGACCTTGTGTAGTTATAATGGTACAAAATGTAACAAAAATGATATATTTAAAAAAAAAATCTTTACACATTTAGTTTTTACAATCATATAACAGTCTTTGAACGCAAGCTTTAAATAAAGACAGAGCGTTTTACATTACAATGAAGAGGTTTCCAATGGATTATTCATGGAGGTTGTATGTGTAAAACTTTTTTTTGGGGGTAATTTTTACATTCCGTGAAAGTGCTGAAAGATAACAGACACCTAAAGCTGCCAGGCCTTACATTCCAACACCCAGAGTCTGGCTGTGAACAGGAAACCCCCCAAAACACACTTAAAAAGGACAGCAGCTGACACGGGTTGCTAAATGTGAGACGTTTCACAGAGAAAACGGCTGGTCCCAGTTGTAAAAGATGTGATTGTTTTGATCGTGTTGAGCCACAGAGCTTTCTTCTCCCCAATATCTGGGGCTGCATTCCAAATGGCTAAAACTAAGAGAGGGTGGAGACCCAAATTATACCAAGTTTGTTACAACATTTTAGCCCAAACAGAACCAGAGCAGGAAAAAAAAAAAAAGTCACTATGGCAACAATGTAATCTGAGAAGTCAAACAAACGATGGAAGGTCAGGACACATGTGCTTTTATTTAGCAGTGGAGAGCTTGCCTTTTCACGTTGCTTCATTATTTACTTTCATAAAGTATTAGGTTGATAAGCAGCACCACCCACTGCCCGGCTTCCAGACCGGCCTCCTCTTCTCCTCCTTTCAAATAAAGAGCCTACTTGCAAATCTAAACACATCTTCAGGTTCCTCTGGGGTTCCAGCGAACCAAACCAAACAATCTGCACCGACTGAACCCAGAATACATATACCGTGGTTTACATGTTCATCCTCTGGTTACTCTGTTCCAATCTGGATGTTACATCCTGCTCCAAAGGACAGGAAGTCAGTTGTGCTGAAACGCTGGTCTAAAAAAAGCAAGAACTTTTTCCTTTTTTGTTGTTTCCAGGAAGCTTTAAAACCATGGTGGTGGCACAAAAGAGCAAATGTCCTGTAATCAGACCGCAGCTTAAGAGCTATAAAAGTGCTTATTGACTGTCCATGAAGTTATAGACTAAGTCATATTGCCATTTTAAAAAAGTCATATCTAAACATAAGATCTTGCAAAATGTCATTTAAAAAAAAAAAAAAGACAGCGAGTAAAGGAAGCTCATTATATTAAGAAACGGTGTAATAACAAGAAGTAAAACATCTGAGCCATGGAAACACTTTTGGAAGTGAAGATTTCATGCAATCTATCAGCATATGGAGTAAAACATAAACACGGTTCTGGCTTTCTGATCAAACATTAGATACAGCTCATAAAACCTGTATTGGTTGCTGTTCTTCATTTATTTCAGGTCAATGAACCTGTTATTACGTCAACCACAAATTAAATGTATACCAGTAGAAATGAAGTACAACAAAGTATAAGAAGGAAACACTAAAAAAAAAAAAGGTTTTAGGGTCAGAAAATTGCAGATCATGATGACAAATCTGGTTCAACTATAGGCTGGAGTCCAGCAGTGTGTGGGGGTGTTCATCAGTTCATGGGTTAGTTCCACATCTGTGAAGTCCGCTCCCCTCCCACATATTAATGCTGAACAATATACCATATACACATTGTTGGATAAACACACTCCATGCTCCCACACAGATTACATACTTGGAAAAGTTTCATGTTAGCAGAACAGGCCACTTTCAGTAGGACTTGCATAGAAAGTATCTATGAGAAAAAACACACTAAAACATCTGCTTCACCACAAACAAAACAAAAAAAACAAGCTGATAGTTTGGTCTCTTAGGCAACAGAAACCCTGTTGCCACCAGAAAAAATGCAAAAAACTTTGGGAAAAGGTTTACTGGGGTTAAAAAAGTAAAGAAAAGCCTCCAATTTTATTTAAAGTATTGCACAAATAGAAAAAAAAAAATCAAATCATCTAATTGTTTCTACTACTATTGGAATATTAAACTTAAACTGCTGCTTTATTACAGGATGTTTGCATATTTTTCTAACTCTTGTACATCAGATTGTACAAAGTGCATTTTTAATGTATTTTACTGAGGAGATATCTTAACAGTATGTCTCAATTATTGCATTAATACCATCATTAAAAATCTGTACACATATAGAAATGTCTCTTGGTTTATATTAATAGATCTTTGTTTAAACCAATATCTTGATCAGTTTGCAGAAAATATGAAGTTAAAATATCTTTAAAAAAAAAAAAAAAAGACCGAAATGATCATAAATACAAAAATAAACAACCACTGCATAATAAAGCATCCAAGGAACGTCTTTGGTTGCTATTTGATTTCTCCACAATCAGTGATGACTATCGTCTTTAGCACACCTCCATCATGTAGACCAAAGGACTGCATCTTCATGACCACATCCATGCCGTCCTTCACCTGCCCGAAGACCACATGTTTACCATCCAGCCTGCCAAATGAGACGCTGTTAAAAGTCGGATACGGATGTGAGGGGATTCTATAAAAAGGTGAGGATTTACCATTCAGTTTTAGCCGTGCAGATGAAGAACTGGGAGCCATTGGTATGAGGCCCTGAGTTTGCCATTGAAAGGGTTCCTGCAGAGATCAAAAAGTCAATCAGAGAAGAACGTTGTTAGACTCCAGAACATCTCTGGGTGCCTTTTATTTTCATAAAGGTCTCATTAAACCACAGGATACAAAGTCAAGAGCATTTTGAGGAAAGGAGGCCTGTTTTTCTTCCTCCACGGTTTACGCAATCTCTGATGACCACAGAAAAATAAACTGCATGTGGAAAAAAACTAAACATGTTGATTTGAGAAAAGAAATTATGTTGACTTGTGAATGTTGGCTCACTGAAAAGTAGGTCATTCACAACAAGATTGCAAAATCTATATGACCAGAAGATTTTATCCCTACTTGAGCTTAGACACTGCCCTCTAGTGGAGAGGGAAATCCAGAATATAAAAATTTGTGTGGTAAGCAACCAGTTTGTTTTCTTTGTGCCATTTCTTCTCCTGTGTTTCAGTCTTCAAAGAGATTGTGTTTCTACCAACTGCTTCTTTATTCAAAAGAATTTTAATTCAGCCCCGTTACTGATGGAAACATCTCTGAATGTCTTATGTTCCAAACAAACGTAGGTCCTTTTTAATTAGCTTAAAAAGTTTGTGAGGAATAGTTCTACTTAAGAAAAGTATCAGTCTTGCTTTAAGGAATATCACAGTACAAAGGAGTATTTTAGAAATGTTTAAAAGAGCTCCTTTTAACAACTGATTCAAGTAAGTCTGCTGTTTAAAGTTGCAATTAAAGGTGCTACTTTTGGTACTGTAACCTCAAACTCCTTTTATTATTGTTTGAACAGAACTGTTTGTAGGTTAATCTGCTGCACTTCCATCTGGAGTCCCACAAGGCCTTATTTTAGGCCCCATGCTGTTTTCATAATTTTATGCCCCTTTGGTCCATTTTAATGAGATATCCGCCATCTTCTTTATTATGCATCCCCTTACACTGCTCTGCTGATGATATTCGTATCTTTTTAAATGTAAATCTATGAGCTGTAACGAAGGCTACTGCTCCCTCAAGGAATTAAGCCTTTAGATCTTATTTCATGTTTTATTTTTTCCTGGAGCAATCACTCTTTCAGTAATTCTTCAAGTAACATTTCTTCTAATAGTAATCGCCTCTCAAAGAGAACTTAAACTTGATTTAAACAAAGTTTAGCAGAGATATTGTCGTGATATGATGGGTTCTTACACCTCAGTGATATCAGTAAAACATTTCACACCAAGTTGGTGTCTATCCGATAGTTTGTTATTGTGTTATTCTTGGTTGACTTGCAATGAAGAGGATTATTTTTCTCCTCAAAAAAGGGATATCTGCTTTTAGATGATTCTTAATGATGATGAAGTATGTTTGTAAACAATATTCTTTTACGGTCTTTGGCTCCTTATCTCCTTAGAAAAACCCAGGTGTAATTTTAGGCAGCTCTTTTAAACATTGTAAGCAAATAATTCAAGTTATCGAAACATTTTTTTGTTGTTTTTAGTTATGTCTACAAGCCAAGTTATGGTTGATTTTCTTTCCAAAAGATTTTCAGACAGCTTTTATCACAACCATTTAGAGTGCTTCAACTCTTTGTATACAGGCGTCAATCGGGCATTCCTTCATCGTCTGCAGACGGCACAGAATGTAGCGGCACGACTTAATGCAGGAAGTCACATTCAAAAGGCGTACAACTTCAGTGTTGACCCCACTCCAACAGCTTCCCCTTCAATCGTTGGTGTTTAAGGTTCCTAACAGACTGGTCCTGTGACACATGCAGGATTTTTTACAGCATTGATTTTGGAATACAAAAGTCAAACAACTAGATACCTTAAGATTTTATAAAAGTAGAGGTGATAACACCCTTTATACCTCTTCCTGTTCTGAGGAAAAGCTTGTCTTTTTGGGAACTTTTTTTTTTCCTTCCTGTTTTTCAACTTGTGGGTTTGTTGAGATGATATCCGTTGACTGCACTTTGGGGTTTTAGGTTATTTTAGGAAAAAATATTTTATTGCCTATGGTAGAGCTGGACAATAAACTTTCTAAAGCTTTTATATTTCCTACATCGATATCGAAATTATATCGCATTGACTGAAATTAAGAAATATATCATGATATAAATTTTGGACATATCGTCCAGCCTTAGATTATGGCTGTGTTTAGTCATTCTGATCAAAAAAACTGACATAAGAAACCTGGAATCGGAGACTAACTGGGTTAAAAAAAAAGATTTTGAACAATGAATTATTGTGAGGCCATTTAATTTCAAAGTATGTTGGTTTTTACCTGGACCTGTGTGTTTTAAGGTGAAGTTCTCATCTTTGAATGTTTTCCCATAAATAGACTTGCCCCCTGTGCCATTGTTATTTGTGAAATCTCCTCCCTGTAAAAGGAAACAAAACACGGAAGATCAAAACATGATTAGCTCTGCAGCTTTATCATTTCTTTTTTTTTTATTCATCACTTTCCTGACACATGAATTCAGGGATGATCCTGTGAAACCTGCAGCCTCTGTATCCAAAGCCATGTTCTCCTGTGCACAAGGATCTAAAGTTTTCTGTTCACAATTAAATTTGCATAAGGGTTCAAAGAAACAAAGAGAAATGTTTGAGTTATTTGAAATCCATACCTGCAGTCTTTGGCACGACATCCGCATTGAGCTGTCAAGAGAAAACAGTAAAATGATTTATGCGAGTAGAGCCAGGGTCTGTGAGAGCTTAGTGTGTTTAGCTGCAGCTGCTACCTCAATGATGACCTTTCCAAGAGGTTCGGAGTCGGCCTCGATATCCAGAAACACGGTGGGGTTTTTCGTGGACCCTGAGGAGACCAGTCGAGCAGCAGCCAGACCCAGCGGGCTGTACCTCATGCGCTTTTTAACCTGTAACATTGCTGCTTAGCTAAGGTGAGCGGCTACAGGATACATGGGGGTGTTTACACGTGACGTCACGAAAGGAGGCAGATTTAATCGGAAGGAAACAGCGACACCTCGTGGGAAGAAACAAAACAGTTGAATTATGTTTCATCGTTACCTTTTATTCCAGTACTGGTCAAAGAAATCAAACGATATTTATCCAGTTATCCAAAGTGCAAACAAAAATGTAATAAACACATATGAATGATGTGGAAATGTTTAGTTTTTCATACCTAATGTGTGTATTGTAAAAACCCATCCCTTTATCTTTGCTAAATATTCTTTGTTATACTCTTTTTTTATGGCTTTGTATTTGTTTTTTCATTTATGAAAAGCTGAATTATGTTTATGAATTCTGTTTTTTATGTAGAAAATTCTTCTTTTGCTCCACATGTTTGTAAGGTTCTGAAATAAAAGTGTCAGTCATTTCTGCTATAATTATTTTTAATCAAGTGTTTTCATAAAGTGGATATATACTCTTTAGTCTAAATTTTATGTGCAATCCAAGCACATTCTTTATTAATTTTTGTTATCTTTTGCTTTTAAATTAATGGTTTAAGATAATTTAAGTAATTTAAAATCTTGCCACATATGGTATGGTATTTTCAAAATAAATCAAAATAATTTTGCCCTGGAATCTAAATCGAATTCTTCGCTTTATTTGTCTCTCTCCCAGATTTCAAGCTTGTTTTATGTTTATTGTTTTTTTTAGTTGTTGTAAATCAAAACCATTTTGCTCACTTTGCTTGGAGGCAAGTTAAATAAGAATTTTCATCCAGGCTTAAGGCCAGAAGCTGAATTGAAACCAATTTAAAACAAGTTTCATTTAAATTTGTCACACTCTTTAATGCCTGCTGCGATCATTTGCAATATGTTTTCTCCCCAACTCAAAGTAAGTGTCTTAAAATTCAAGGCTACTTTAAAAGTTACCGTAATAAAAAATATATTTCAAGACGTTTTGCACATTTTACATTTTATACAGATAGCAAGTAAAAAAAAAAAAGACAGAGGCAGTTTGGTGTGTTTCATCTGAATACATATTTATTAGATAAATATTAGGATGTCACATAATCTAACTACATACAGATTTGCAAGACTAAAAATCACAATGTTCTTCTGACCAGTTTAGAATATGAAATGATTGTACACAGAATGTACAAAAAAAACAAATAAGACAATTGCCACTTGTGCCAATCGCTTCAGATTGTACCTTTACAGCACATTTGCCATATTTCAGAAAAGTTACAAATTTGACAAAATTTTGTTTGTACAAACTGTAAATTTTTGAATGCCACACTCGGGAGCCACCCGAAGCTCAGTTATACCTCAAAAAGCTTTTTAATTATTTTGTAGCACCTTTAAAAAGTACACAGGTATGTGAAAAACACAGAGGTTTAACATTAAGCAAAGCAAAACCCTCTTTTTTTTGTTTGTTTGTTCCTGAACCCCGTGAGGAAGGTGGCATTAAGTATCTTACATTGAATGAACAGGCGTGGTTAGAGAGGTCTGCACAGAGGCAATCAAACACAGACTAGTTTTCTCAATGCAACGTCTGACAGGAGGATGCAAGCTTTACAAATTCTAAATACACTATGCACACTCCCACTGGAGAAAAAAAAATGAATACATTTCTGTTAATGTGTCTCTATTTTGTCATTTACATTATATACAAATATCCCTTAAATCCCCAAACCCCACCCAAAAACCCCTCGCATAAGGAGAATCCTCTTCAGAGTTCTTTTTACAATATCAACCAGCGTCTCTTTGAGATCCCTCCACTTCGTTCCCAACATTTGCCATCAGAAAAAAATAGAAATCAGGTCGAGAAATGACAAGATGTTAATCTGTGAGAGTTTACATGTATCATAACACACTGTGCAGGGCTGTAATCCCTCCCAGCGCGGCAGTGCATTGTCTTGAATGCATTTGGTTCAGGAAGGTGATTGGAACTAAAACTGGGAAGCTTTTTTTTTCTGTTAAACTCACTGTACTGCATTGCAACTGCATTAACCAAATCAAACTGGTTAAAAAAAAAAACAAACAAACAAAAAAAAGACATTAGACAAGAATAACTTAAAACAATATAAAATATGAGGAAAATACACAAATTCTGAAAAGTGTGGAGATTGATCACTCATCTTCAGGCCTCTTTTTTTTTTTTGCACATTCTCACTTTAAATAAAGAGGAGGAGGTCACTCGTTTACATGAATGATAAACAAAATAGATTTTTGGGAAAAATTTGGACCTCGAAGCTGCAAGAACAATCTTTTAGACAGAAAGAAACACAAAGCTCATTTAAAGCTGACTGGACTTTACATACATCTATAATATAAAAATTAAAAAAAATACCTCAGAATAGCCTGCAGGATTGGTTTCAATCTTATTTTTGCTGATGCATTGTCACAGGGTTGGGATTAAGATACACAATACACTTAGTACAAGCCCGGTGACAGCGCATATGGATAGGTTCCTTACAATATCAGGCTGTTATTAGGGGGTTTGTGTATATGCGTGTGTGTGAGCGTGTGCAGGCCTGGACAGACACACAGTACCATGATGTAGCCACTAATAGTTTTAAGTACAGTACTGTACAGTCACAAGGGGGATATAATACATACAACAAGTCTGGGAGCACTGCTGGAACATCATGCACATTGGTTTTTCTTACCTAAAGGATGCAGTTTAAATGTCAAAAAAAAGGACTAAAGGAAATAATGTACACATAAACAGATGTGTTGTTTTTTTTCCCTTTACAAAACAGTGATTTCAAAAGGTTAGATCAGATTAATTACAGCCGGGGGGCGATGATCAAACATGAACAGGGACAACATGGGGAAATCAAACCATGAGTTGGAAAATGAAGCCAAACATATTAGGAAAAAAGAAAAAAAAAAAAGATTGTGCACATTCAGGTCGGACGAAGATAACAGCGGCTGTTGGCACACGCGCACTTGTGATGAGAAACCAGAAGGGGGGAGGGGGTTACGCGAACACTATGAACCAGCGTCTGTTTTTTTTTTTCTCCTTCATCTTTTCTCTGTCTTCACAAAAGTTCACAACCACACACAAAGCAGGACATTTCTGGGTGCATTTCAATAAATTAGAAATTACTATTACACACATACGGATATAATTTATTTATTATAAATTTCATAATTAGGACTTATAGCTGATAAAAGCTTAAAATCTGCTGTCTCGGAAAATTTGAATACTATATAAATGAAAGTAGGTTAATGTACAGTACAGTGTGCACTAAATACTTGGTTTGGGCTCTATTTGCACTATTTGGAGGCTGATGAGACCTAGGCCATTAACAGTAGCAACATTTCCTCGACAAATGTGTGAAAAACTATGTCGATATTTGCTACATTTGAAAATGCAATTTTTTTCACTTGTGGTGTTTCCATTAGAAAATTGAATACAATTAAAATCTATGTAAATATGTTTTGTTTATGGAATAACTCCTGAAACAATATGGCAGCAGCGGATGTCAACATGAGATATAACGATGTGCTAGCCACAGCTCTAGAGCTCATCATCGCAAACTACATGTAAAAAATACTCAGTCTCCTCTTGAATCCAAACATGCCGCAACATCATCCTCCTTCATCTTTCTACAAGGCAGTAAGGTGTAGCTGCAGATCATGGGACTCATGTGATGTAAAAAAAAAAAATGTGTTTCCAGTGCAGTTTTGCAAAATATAAAAATAAAAACTACCGTATACAAATTGCAGTGTTTCCATTGAGCAAATTTATTTCCGTATTTACAATCTACACAATTTGATGGTTGATGGAAATGTAACTTTTGCTGGTCCTGGTCTCTTACATCTTCCTCCGCAGCACATCAAATGATAAGCTGTACTATGGTGATGACACCTGCTACAGGTAGTTTTGGAGTTTGGTGAGCTACTACAAGAAATCAGGATCTCCAAAGGGAAGCATAAAACAGGTTGAGAAACCATAAGGAAACTTGGCGGTGTACTCGGGGGTACATAATCTTGATTATGATTTACTAAAAAATGAAACTCTGTGGCAATAACAGCTAAAAGCCAATTAAGGATTCATTTCAGATGACGTTCCAATTTTTTATTAAACTGATGTAATAATGGAACTTTTCCATAAAATCCCAGTTTATTGACATGCACCCTCTATATAGATAAACACGCAACGCAACGCTGCACATGCGCTCACCTACTCTGAAGACACAGATGTCGGTGCTCTGTTTGACGATATTTAGCTGTCTCTCTCTCTCTCTCTCTCTCACACACACACACACAAATACAAACTGGGAAGGCTGGGGTTGCGCGTTGTAGAAGATTTTGGAAGAGCAAATTTCATTTGGGATTCATTTAACACTTCTACAACACGAAAGCTTTCCCTCTGACTCCTGTTTTTGTCAAAAGGACAATTATCTAAAAGAAGAGAAAAAAGAAAAGAAAGCTACAACACAAGGCTCCTTCCTCCTCTGT
>JAUZNJ010031936.1:0-13942 GCA_034780135.1 Jordanella pulchra | reverse complement strand
CAACTCTCGAAGAGATTTGGATTAATCTGATGCAATAATAAAGCAGCTGTGCAGGGCTTCGTTTTATAACTCACAGGTGTGTCTCGCCTAACGCAAATGTGGGCCACTGGCAACAGATGGAGTTGAAGAGGAGTCGGCCCCTATTTAGACTGTTGCTGGATGTGACGTCAGAAAGGAGTCGCTCTCATTACATTCCTGATATTTGACTTCAACAACATTAAAGAGTAAAGATGGCTGACAAAAAAGCCTTTCACATTCTGGTTTTTAAAACTTAAAGACTATTAAAACACAGACAAAGATCTTTATTTTATGTCATTTATGTCACAGTTAAAGTGCCTGGAAGATTTAAAACATTGTGTTACAGAAACCCTCAAACAGGTCAGACTCTTTTTCAATCCTCCAACTAAAGTGGTTCACAAAGCCTCTAACATCAACTCAGAAATAAACCCAAGAGGATGGATCGAAGGTCTCCTAGATACAGCCTTTTATTTCCTCTGTCAGACTCTAATTCAGACACAATTTCAGAGCTTCAGTCCAAAAAGAAAAGATGTTTGTTTGCTCCAGTTAAAACGCAGCTCCAGAGGTTCACAGACGGCGTCAGGCTGGTAGATCGTAGATCTGCTGATTTTAGGTTGGTTCTGATGCCAACATGATCGCAGCTACTTTAGTCTCTCGGCTCATTTCCTGCATTCAGTGTCTCAGAAACAACGATTCATAAACATTCATTTCTATTTGCTAGGGTTCACAATCAATCAGCTGAGACATCCAGGCTTAGACCGCACCCTGGGATGCTGACTGCAGTGACGACTCCATCTAGCTGATAATTACCAAGTTTAACCAGCGGGGCATGTTGGAGATAATTGATAATGGTGTCACACTAAACTGCAGAGCGAGATAATTCCAACAATGTATTTTTAATCACTTTCCTCTCATTGCAGGCCTGCTGTTCTCCATAAAGACTGTGCAAACATCAATTAATCTGCTTTGGGAAAAAACTACAAGGATCAGATCTGACTCCTAATGGGGTTATTTGGTATCCTTGCTTCAATTATTAGACTTTTTAACTAAAGTGTAAATGAATGATGATTTGATTTTTGGCTGTGCGGCCATCAGTTGTTCTGAAACTGAAAACATGTCTCCTGATGGCGGTTGAATCCTTTGGGGGGGTTGCTTTTCTCTGTTTGGCCTTTCATACATTTATTAGCTGAATAATTAGTGACCAGAGATGGAAACACAAATAATTGGAAGTTTGCAGATCTCTCAGGGCTCTTGGCGTATCGTAGAAAATCCAAAGTCTGAAGCTCTCCAGCTTTTTCTCACCTTTGAGGTCCTGGACCTCCTCGGGAAAACTGAACCTTAACTCATCTGCAGATGAAGATCAAGCTGGAAGAATTTTCCCAGCTGCTCAATTTAATCAGCATCAGCTTTAAACTCTGAAGTTTAGGGGAGGCAGCAAACCTCTCTGTAAATCTCATCTTCCATTTCAGCATAAAACCAGCAACCCCTGTGGGAGCAGGTCAGCACAGTAAACAAAGGCAGCGCACTATCCAAACCTAATAATAAGGTGTTACTGCTGGAATCGAGGGTAATCCTGCTGGGATGCAGGAAACAATACAGCAAGCTGGGAAATATCAGGCCGGCCTGTTTCCATTCAGAGCTGCTTTAAAACCACCTTTTGTGTCTCATCGTGAGGCTGCTCCTCTATGCTCTGCTCAGGGACTGCCTGCCTGTATACTAGGTTTACAATAAACACTCATTTTATCAGGATGTCCATCTGAATTAAATCAATGTTTAAGAAGCACAGGAAGCTCTTCTGTTTTCCAATGATTCAGAAGTTGAAGACGTCAGGAAGGTTTGCAGTAACTACATCACGTAGAAGGACCCATTAATGAACTCCTCTCTGCATGGAGATCATTGATGATGAAAACTAGAAGGTTGAGGCAAAGCATTGAGAATATTATTACATATAATATTATTGAGATACAAGAAGCAGATCAAGGAAGAATTTTCTGCTTTCGAGCTGAGAGCGTGTTAGAACCGTGGTCTGCAGAAGGATCCGGTTCCACCACGGTTTCATACTGTTCTTTGTTTGTTAAACACAACTAAGAAACTCAGGTGTCCATCAGCGAGTCTGAATCTCCGACTGAATTGGACACAACTAGAAATGAATTTGATGAATCTTTATCCATTTGGACTGAATTCCATTGAACATTGACGTCATCTGATGACGCTCACTGTAAGTGGGAACTGCTGTGAATTCTAAACTGAATTAAATGATGATTAAATACGTGTCATTAGTCCATTTATCCAGGGTCTACTGCTGCTGTAACGGATCCACGAACAGCCTACACACCTCACTGGCAGCAGCAGCATTTAATCTAGAGGCCACCTCCACTGGGGTCTGTCAAGCCTTTCATCGCCCACAGACATTATTTATTAGCTGCTGTTTTAAACAGCTAATTGTGATCCTTGGTTGTTAACATTTGGAGGGTCTCTGACGATCACAGCAATAGTCCTAATTGTCCCTGCTGTGGAAATGATGCAATAAAATAACCAAGCCCTCTTAATTACATGAAGTGCTCCGTGTCAGTTAGTGTGGAGTGGAAACAATGAGCTCTGATCCACAGAGTTCATCAAACTTTCCTTCCCTCTGGAGAAAAACCTCCCCTCAGTCTTATCCAAATGTTGTCTGTCAGTGGTGACTTTAACACAAAGCCGGCTACATTTATGCTCCCATCAGACATGACAGGCAGATGGACCGGTTCTGATATATGGAACCACTGAAGCCTCTAAAGCCGTCAGCCAAACTCCAGTTAGAGGAAATATGGGCCCTCCGCTGATCTTGGATGTAAATTCGCCACATATGAGAGACTTTGGCCGTTTTAACCTTTATGGCTGCTGGTATCGACAGAACGGGATTTATGGAACAATGGACATTGGCAGAAAAGACTAAAGTAGAACCAAATGTAGGTCGGAGTAACGGTGAGAGGGGCCGACGCAGCAAAACCAATTTCTTTCTAACAAGGAGTAAAATGATCACGATTCAAACCAAGCTGGGGATTCAGCAGCATAACCTTAAAAACAACGAGCAATAACCAGAGAACAAAGCATAACTGGTCGAGTGAGGTTAGATCAGAACATCAAGATTTGGAGAAGAAAAGTTTAACCTGTGAAAGTTTCCTGCCAATAGTTTCCTTCCTAGGAGCAGGATTCCCATAGCATGATGCTTCCACCACCGTGTGTCAGAGTGGGCAGAGTTTAAAACAGGAGGGGAAAAGAAATACCTGTAACATACTCAAAATCCAAATAAATCAAGTTTCGTAACATTCATTAGTATTTTGAAAAATATTTATGAATAACACTGTCCAGAAAAAAATAACAAAAGAAAAGTTAAATGTGTGCTTAAAACTGTCAGAAAAGATTCCTGATCCCAGGACAGGTGAGAGCTTAGAGCAGCTGCAGAATAATAACCTAAAAAAGTGGTTTGACAAAAACAAACTGTCCTTAAACCTGAAATAAACTAATTTCACTATATTTGGAAGAAAACATGGATGTAAAAGTCAAAATAGCTGAGGTGGAACGAATAAATGAGATTATTGAGAAGATCATCTGCTGGAAGCCTCACATTAAATATGTTCTGACTAAATTATCTAGAAGCATCACAATTCATAGTAAGGCGAAATATTTCCTGAACTATGAAGCAGTTTTCATTCTCTACCGTTCACTGATTTGATCATAGCTGAGGCCGTGTGTTGAAGTCTGGGCTAAAACCTACAGGACGTCACTCAAAGCAAACCTGACAGGGTTTTTATTGATTATAACATATTACTGCTGGATCTTGCAACCAGACTTTTGCTCAGTTTTTTGAAGATGTTTTGACACCGATCCAGGAGTCAGTTCTGTTGGCTCCACCAGAGCTAAGAGCTGCAAAGGTGTCGAAACGTCTTCAAAATACGAAGTAAAGTCCAGTTTCCTTGTTGCCATGACCTGAATGACTGAGAATTTACTCAGGCATATTTACAGCTTACTGAAGAAGCATTCATATTATCGTTTGGGTCCTTTAAATTGTTTTATTCATGTATTTAAGCTTTTGACTTTAAAAAGTAAAGCAAAACCATCCAAAGCATTTTTCCCTTCGTTCTGGAATATGGTAGCAAAGTTTGCAGTAATCTTAACTCATCCTGAAGGAAAGCCTTGCAACTATTTCAGTGAATAGCTGTCTTTTTACACAGCATGTAAATATTTAATTTTAACTGCTTGTTAAGCTGTGATCCAGATATAAACTGGAACAATTAACCAAAGCTCAGATGTAGAGAAAAACCTCCAAATAATGGTCAACAAACTGAAGAGACAAAAGCTTCAGCCACAGACAGACAGGCGGGCCTCTGAACTCTGGGTAAACGCTGTGACAACAAACAGGTAGCAGAGAACAGTGGGGATGTAGAAGAGAGAAATCTATTAATAACAATTTGCTGTATTGCTAATTTTCTAGGTTTATTACAAGCAAAATTTTACTGAAACAACCAGGGTTCCTTTGAGGACTTTCATTACATTAATGCAAGTTTAGCTGCTGTAAATGTGTCACCTTCCCTTACAAAAAGATTGCTTGAATCAAAGTGGAGCCCATTACACACAACAGGAGGATTTATGATGGATTTTAAGTCCTTGGCTTACAAACCTGTTACGCTTCGATTGAGCAGCGTTTTTACGTTTATGAAATATCGACTTGTGCATTGAAAGTGGACCTCCACCCAGGAAATGCTACATAAAGCTTTTGAAAATGACGCCAAAGTTTCGGCTGATGAATAAGCTGATCACGTTCAAAGCTGTGCAGCACTGCAGCTCATCAATGGTCACTAAGAGGAGATTTAAAGGATTTATATTGTTAAACATCAAGAAGACAAGGTGTAACAATCTGAACATAAAGGAAAAAGATCAATCAATAGAGCCTCCATTGTTTCTCCGTCTGACATCAGCCATCCCCATCAGTGAGGCTTTGGGAAAGGAACATTCAGATTAACATGTCTGCTCTTTGAACATATGCATCGGTATAAACCCAGTAAAGAACAGGCCACAATGTCTTATTCTAATTATTCCCAGGTGGAGCCTGGGGTCCGGATGTCATCAGGTAGCTGCAAACTGAATGAGCATTGTGGGACTGCAGAGGCACGGACGTCTCCTCTGGTAGTAACCAGGGTTCACGAAGGCATCATCATTAAAATGGCTTTGTTATTAAACTTCCTGTAGAACCATCATTAATTTTTCACAAAGCTGATTCACTGACACCCAGCAGCAGAGGAGACGGCAGTGATCACAGTATGAAGAAGAGAATGAGCCAATATCAGAGCTGTTAGTGTGGATTAGCAAAGATCACAGAGAGAACCGACCGCTCAGATTAGCAGCAGCACAGTGAGAACAAAGTCGGAGCACTTTTCTTCTCCGAAGCTACAGACTCATCAAGAACCAGATCTGAGCATCAGAACATCACAGCTGCACACAAACACAGAGATCATCCTCTTTAAAATCTTAACAGGCAAATTCTAACTACATCTAAAACAGAAAAAAGTGAATAGCTTTAAAATTTGACTTTTAAGACTTGGAATAAAGGAA
This sequence comes from Jordanella pulchra, assembly GCA_034780135.1. Classification (NCBI taxonomy): domain Eukaryota; kingdom Metazoa; phylum Chordata; class Actinopteri; order Cyprinodontiformes; family Cyprinodontidae; genus Jordanella; species Jordanella pulchra. Next base: position 8,332 of record JAUZNJ010031936.1, on the reverse strand, counting down.
AACATTAGATTTAGTGAAAACATGAGGAAACATTCGTTGGAAGAACAGTGAGGTTGTTTTACTATCAAATGTGTCTGCAGCCATTAAACACTTCATTTCAACACAATCCTCATTCTTAAGAAATTACAAGAACATTTGCAAACAGAAAACATTTTTTAAAACCTACAGGTGTTAAATCGTGTATGCATAATAGATAAACTATAAGATTCACAACACAAGTTTTATTAAGTTTAACCCTTTCTTTATAAGGGAATTAATTTAGCTAAATTATCACCTAATCAGCCTCTAAGGCTATCCACAACTGCTGCTTCAGGACATAAAGAATTCAACATCTCTGGGTTTAATATACTTGTTCAGAAAACAGTTGTCTGCAAACTGCAGCAGCAGGTTGTTGTTTTTCACAGATAAGTAGAACGCAGAACCTAAAACTGTTCATCCTTTTGTGTTTCTGGACTGAGGCAGATTGTTACAGATCCTCATTCCACATTTTTCTAACCGATGTCTGTCTAGTTTCTGTTGAGATTCATGATGCTGGCTTTGCCACTGCTCCAATGATAAAGATTGATTTTGTTGTCTGGGAGGTTTTTGGGGAATCAGAGCTTTAGCCTTTAAGGTATTGTTGACATTTTTATGCTAAACTAAGTTGATTTACAGTTCAGCCCATTTGCTTCCATTTTTTAGAGTTATAAACTTTTGTCACCAACGATCTATTTGTCCATTTTTTTCAGTTGTCTTATATTTTTTTCCTGACCAATCAATTCATAAAAGGTGATTCTGAATAACTGCAGAAACACATAACAGCTCAACGGTTCAGTTCAGGCGTAAATCTTTCATAGCCGTCAGAATAATGCTATGCTTTAGTTTTACCATCATTTATAGTGGGCTGAGCTCAGCCACTGAACCCAGAGGGCTGATTAGGGTGATGGAACGCAGGTGAATCCTACATGTAAGTCTGCCAGGGGTGCAAACAATCTAGTGTCTGATTTATTGAGCAAACATCACCTTCAGAATCAGCTCAGGAGTTGTTGCTAAAGTCAAACTACATCATTCAATGCATCAAACTGGATTCCTATTTAATCTGTAAAGTGTCCAGGATGACTTTATGGTCCTCTGAATCCTGCATAGAGAGAAACAAGAAGTTCATAAACAAACAGAAAGGATGTTCAGGAAACACAGGTGTTCCGTTCATTCTAGGACTTATCATCAAAAACTAGAAAAGTTCAACATAACTGACTTCTTTCAAATCCATTAGGGACTTTTAGGCAGAGATGATGCCCAATGTGGCATCAAACAAAACACCTAAAAAGCTCCGGTTGTTCTGAGAACGACGCTGCGGACAGGAACTAATGAACTAATGAACAGTTTCCATCCGTGTTCGGGAATAATTCAGGCTCACACCTGCCTCTCATATCTGATCCTGATTAGTGCTGGCTGAGGGAAAACCTGCCGCTGGGAGACAGATGAGGCCAATTTGTCTGCAAAGATCCAACAGCAGGAGCTGTCAGTCACAGCCAGCCAGCCAGCCAGCCTGCATGCATGCAGTCTGAATAAAGCAGGCTGTTTAGCATTTAGCCTTCCCCTCATGTGATCCTCTGGAAAACAACGTCAGATCCAACTTCTGTGCTCACGGTGGCATCCGATGCACAGCACTCAAAAAGAGTTCAGGTTTGGTTCAAACATTTCCTGAGCAACAGTCAGTAACATCAAAAAAAGGCTAACATAGCAACACAGAAGCTAACGGACGCCAAAAACATCGGGATGCAGAAACTTCTAGAGAATATCTTCAGAAAGCGGAAAAGAAAACTACATTCAAAGTAAATCATAAATAATAGGAAATCAAATTTAAAAATGAAAATAGGGATTAAAATGAAGAATAAAGGGAAATTAAAGCATCACATTTTATGCCAGTCTTCTCAGGTCAAGTCATTTCTCTTCTAATTATACTTATTGAGCTAAGCTGGACGGGATTATAATGAGACAATTAGGCTAATTTGCTTGAATTGAAAACCCAATTAAAGAATTAGTGAGCGGTGTTAAAAAGTTCATCACATTATATCCGAATGACAAAGCTGCGAGTCAGGAATCCAAGGACAGTTTACTGAAGAAACTGAAGCATCTGTGGAGCAAAGAAAACAGGAAACCCTACGGCACAGAGACGGGCGTCTTTATTGAATATTCTGCTGATACGTGTTAAAGGGATTAGAGCTGCGCAGTCCCAGGCTCTTTGTTGGGAACTGGAGGCATGTAATCCAGACGGATGGCTCTGACAGATGGTTTCACTGAGATTCTCAACAGAAGGTTGGTTTGCTGCATTACACTGTTCCAGGATCAGGAGCTCTTCCTATCTGAACAAACAGCTACTATTATGACAAAGAATCAGCACTGAGTAAAAACCCAGAGCTGCCGGCGGTGGACCAGGCGGTGCGAAGGGCTGAGCCTCAGAAAGCAGCGTGTTGAACTGATCAGTCATCAGCTGTCTGGGTGGTTTCAGGTAGTGAAGCAGGATTTAGACCAGCAGGCAGGATGTCCTCAAACATGTTGAATCACAGCAACAGCAGCAGCCCTGCAGTCAGAAAAGATCTGCAGTTTGTGTAAGACTGGATTCATCATGAGTGGACTGGAAACGTTGGCAGACGGCTGCTAAACCTTTAGTGGTTGGACTCTGAGGGGAAACTCACAGAGGAGATCAGGGGGCTTTGTTTGGACCAAAGATCTCAGCGAACTTCCAGAACAAAGTCAGATAGAAGAACCTGAGTGAAATCAGCTTCCTGGAGTCAATAAGCAAACCTCATGGAATATGGTTGTTTTTATTTTCCTCACTCGCTGCCTGTATCATTCGATCTTTCTTGTTCTGTCTCAGCATCCTAAGCAGTTGGGCTTTAACTTCTTATGTTTTCATCTTATAGGAAAATGGTGTAAAGAGCTTTAGAGGAAGAAGCTGTGGAGGTGAAAGGTTTTCATTCAGACGTCCTCTTCAGCCAATCAGAGTTCAGCTTCAGATGACAACAGAAGGCTGAGTGGATTACAGGACAGTTTGTTTTCCCTCTTAGCCTCCAGCAACGAAAGCTATCGTTGCATTTCAGGAAGCAGAGTCAGAGGGGTCATTTCTCATTCAGAACAATTAAGGGGAAAACGAACGGCTCTGTGCCAATTTAATGTTCAAAAAGCAAGAAAATATATGTTGCCTTTACTCTTAACTATGAAAAGAGAGAAACCAACAGGTTCTGATCCGAGCTGAAGGAGGCCGGCCGCAGTGGAACGGAGCAGAACACATGGAGCAGCAGCTAAAAACGAGAAGAATATAAAGATGTTTCAAATGATCTACTTCTACAGAGTCTCCCTCTAAAACCTCCATGGTTAATGTTAGAAGTGTTTGACACAAACTGAAGAGGAAGAAGATAAACCTGTTGACTGTCGCTGACCACAGAAGAAGAATGGAAACCGATGAGCTGCTGTTAAATCCATCTGAACGCCCCGATCCGTTAACCAGACTATAAGCTCTGCAGTCAGAACCTCCTGCAGCAGCTTGACTGTGCAGGTTCCTCCAGGAGCTCATCCTGCTGCCAGGAACATGGAGGACGTCACAGCAACTGCTCCTAGTTGGATCCTCCATGCTAACTGGGTGCGTTTCCTTCTGTGTTGTTCTAAATGTTGATTAACTTACAGTAAGCTGCTCAGCAAATCAGACAAATGAATGTTTTCCAGCGTTGGTGAAGGTTGGTGAAGGTTCTGGTCCAGGACCAGAACCAGAACCTTCGCTCTGAAACCAACTCACTAAAAAGCTGAGACCTCCATAGATCCTTTTATATCTTCAATCAGTTTCAGTTTTTATGGTAAATCTGCATTTTAACCTTTAAAGATGCTTTGATTAATTGTTTCAAATCGTTCTGTTATAGTTTATTTGTTCAGGTCAATATTTTCTTTAAATATTGTTTATAAATGTTGCCATACAAATAAGTTCAGAGTCAAACATTTGCTTTATTCCAACATGAAAAACTAAACGAGGACGGCACAGACTGGCCCTGCTGTGAAGGTCAGAGAAAAACTTTATGAGGTGCTGCAGCTTTCTAAAACATCCAGCAAAGCTTCATGGGAGAAAATGACCCTCAGAGACCAACATGACTTGTTGCAACATGAAGAAAACCGACAGAGTTTGAGGCTCGTCACACAAGAACACAGCGAGCCAAGAAAACACACACGGCAAAGTCTGAATCCATCTCTTATTACCCATAATCCACTACAGTCTGGGCTGGGGGGTCTCCAAGGACCACGGATCACTAGAGCTTCTAGAAAGGTCAGCCCGACCAAAAAGGCAGCTGGGTCATAATCATCAGCACAGAATAAGCATCTCCTCAGCGTCCCGCAGCGACCTGAACTCATCACACCATCACTGACATGATTGACTTTCCTGCGTTTCCTCCATCTTTATTCCTTCATATCTTCTTCCCTCCCTCCTATATTTATTCCTCAGCCTCCTCTCACTCCTCCTGCGGGAGTAACTACCGCCTTCCTCCCTTCCAGCTCCCAGGCTCCCTGTGTTCAGGTATTTAACCTGAGTAAGGCAGCGCATCCAGTTCATTACTCGCTTTAATGCTGCTGGCTGTTTAGCCATTAAATTTACAGCTAAACAGGGAGGAAGTGGATTAGGTGTCTCTGCAACACCAGATACACAGTGTCTGTGGATAAATCCTGCAAAAACAAACCAAGAATAATAAAGAGCAGCAATTGTTTCCACTTTCCACCTCATAAGGAGGTAAAATCTCTTTTTATCTGAGTCTATATCTTACAGCTATTAGCTGATCAAGTCATTTAACCCCCTATAACGAAAAGAAAAACATAAAACATATGTTATTATAAAACCATCAATTTTCTTCTAAATTAGTAATTTATTAAAATGCTCAAACTGTCAAAAAATGCAGCAGGAATCAACTGAAACCTGACAAATATCCCCGGCGTTGACACAGCGTCATGATGCTAATCAAATGCCCTTAAAAAGTCTCTAACATAATGGAATATAAATGACTTTAATGACTATAAGAGGTCAGCAGATAATTTAACCAGCAGACGACGCTAAGCTGCACATTATGGTCAACACAATGCAGAGGAACAACAGCCTCTCTGCTAATTCTAATGCACTTAGATTCTGCGTGTTAATCACTGTTCAGTCAGCCGGTGGTGAAAACCTTTCATTTCCTGCAAACCATAATTTCATATGAATGAAAGCCTCCAAATATCAGAAAATTAGAAATAAACTTGTTATTCTAAAAGAGTTTACAGCAGAAAAACACTTTCTGCTTTTAACTTTAGTTTACAGAGTTATAAATAGTTTCTGTCTAACCTTAAATCAAACCTTGTTAAATATTCATGTTGAACTTCCACCGTTTCCATGTAAAAGAGTTGTAAAAACCTTCTGAGTAGGTTTTCTCTTTCAGCCATATTTACAAACCTCACTGACAGGAAGGGTCTGTTGACAACCAGTGGAAACCAGTTTAAGGATTGAACCCCGTCTGTCAGAGCAGAGGCTGGAAAAGATGCACCAAACACCAACAAACGTCCAAAACTGTTTCCTCTGGTCCAGAGACTCAGCAGCAGCTGTGCATCCCTCCTCCAGCTGTAGCCGTCATGTCTGATATCTGACCGCCGTTCTTGGCAGAGCGGCTCAGGTCTGCTGCGGACTCTGCTGATACCGTCCACAGTCGGTCTGTTTGCTCTCACTACAGCCTAGTCCAAGTCCTGCCTCTTAACGCTGCACTCAAACCTCCATTTGCACACATGAATGAGCTGAATGTCCTTTGAGAGTAGTCTGATGGCTGCCATAGCAACCGCTGACAACAAGCTTCTTAAAAGGGGTCAAGATGAGCCTTTCAAACTTAAAAGACTGTGCCAGCCGGGCATGGAGGTGGCAGCATCATTCTGAGGGTCTGTGCAGCTGGCAATGCTACCAAAGCGTTTGCTACCTCCAAACGCTCCAACCAGGGAGAAGGATGGGAGCCCTGACAGGACAATAATCCACTAAAACTAGCTAAGTGTGGGCGCTAATGCTAGCTAGCCAACCACTTGAAATCACCTGAGATGAAGAGTGATCAAACATGCAGCCCGGCGGCTGCTGGGGTGTCGTTTTCTATCAGATACTTTGGTGTTCTTTGGAGTTCAAGTTTCAAAGTTTAACAAGACAAAAGTTGAACCACTTGGTCTCAAGTAAAGCTAACGAGTAGAAAACAGTTCAGTCTCTGTTAGATGGATTAGGAACGTAGTGGCCTTCCTGTTACTCACTATAACTGCTGGTGTGGATGTGCTGCAGTTGTTGTGTCATCATGGCTCATCCTCACCGAGTCTCTGAATGCGTCTATCTGTCTGTTTGCTGTGGATATATATTAATATTGATACAATGGACCAAGTAAACAGTCATTCAAACTAAAGGAACCTGGACCAAACGTATGCTTAATGGAAACGCTCTCAGCTGCAGCAGCTACATCCTCAGTCTTTCTGCGATTTCCTGTACTCATCGACTTCAGCAGCAGATGTTTCCTCTGTCCTCCTCAGTCTGGATCCACCTTAACCTGCTTTGGGTCATCAGTCACATCAGCCTCTGAAGCCTTTTAAACCAAGCAGAGCAATGATGGAGCAGCTGAGCCATCAGCTGATTAACTCCTGGCTCATGGTTGTGTGGTTCAGAACTTTACTCAAAGCTCCATCATTCAAACGGACGTCGCTCAGCACCTTTATCATGTATTGTTCTGGTATATATGCTCACATGTGGGTAAAATCTGAAGCTGAAGTCAACAAATCTTCTCCCGTCCCACAGCTGATCCCTCTAAGCTGCAGATATTGTGTCTAGTTGACCGTTTAGAGGAAGATGTAAACTTCATGGAACCTCTCCAGCTCCTGTCCAGAGCCACTAACTGATCCCTTCATCTCTGATTCGAAGGTTTCAGCTTCTCCAGGTGAAACATCCTGTGGGAACACAGACATGTTTCCTGTTTGATTCTTTGAAGAGCACGATGTAAAAGCGTGGCGGAGCCTCCGGCGTCAGCCTTTCTGCTTTAAAGAAAACATTTGAAGGACTGGAAGGAGTCGAACCAGTAAAGCTCAACATCCACATGTCCAAGTCTTTGCTCTCTTGTTAGTCAGAAGCAGCAGGTTGTGGGATTAAGTTTCTGATAATTATGTTTTTCATTTATCCATTTTTCATCAGGTCATACCTTTTGTGCATAATGTACTTCTTCAGTCTCAAACACAAAGTTTGTCTTCAAACAACAAACAACAACTGTAGCAAGTAAACCAGTGACAACAACAGCATCACCTTCCTCTAAGCACACAAACTCTCCAGCTTTCCTCTAAAGTGTTGCAATCACTTCAGTATTCACAGCGTAATCAGCACATTCAACAGCATCTCCATCCAGAGCAGCACCAGTGTCTGTTTATCACCAACATCCTCTGCTTTCTGGAGAATCTGTTTCAAGTGGACAAACCTACAGGTGTCTGCTGTGAAGATCAGACGCAGACTTTGCTCAAACTTCCTGGACTTTAAACCTAAATCACCCAAAAGCTGTTTTAGATACACCAAAGACCCGTGAACAAGCAGGAGCCAAAACATCCAAAGTGCCTCAGAGACGGAGCCTACCTTCCTGCACCGCCTGGAAAGGGTTGTTGGGCTCGATCAGCTTGATGGAGTGGGTGATCTTCTCACTGTGGAGGATGTCATCGCTCAGACTGAGGTCAGACACAGCGAGCTGAAACACCTCGTCGTCCCGCACCGCGTTCTCCTCAAATATCGCACCTGGTTGAGTGAAGGAGAAGGAAAATCATTCAGCAGTCTGGAAAAAAAACGTTAAAAACACTCAGGTGTATAAAAGCAAATAATCAGATTGAACAGGAGCATCATCAGCTGAGAGACCAGCGAGTCCATCCAGCACAGGATCATTAGAAGGAGACAACAGGAAGTGGGATCATATCAAGGCTGGAAAAACACGTTTTAAATAGATATTGGTTGAACAATAGAAAAATAAAACAGCACATGATTTACCTGAAATAAATCATAAACTACAGCACCGCAGTAACCAAACTAAGGCTAAATATTCATACTTTAAATAAAAACTTAAAGGTTGAAATAAAATATGATTATATCAAAATAAAGATACATTTTTAAACATAGGATCTCTAGGATTTCAAAGTTTATCACATATAAAGGCTCACAAGGATCAATTTCAAGCCATTATTTTACTAAAGATTTATATTATTATAAATTACTATTATACATCATATATATATATATTCATCCTCCTGACATCAGGAAACTTTTTTTTTTTGGGGGGGGGGGGGGGGGGGGGGG